>JAUMHA010266590.1:0-28658 GCA_032359765.1 Saxidomus gigantea | reverse complement strand
CTGTAAAGTTTTTATTTTTTAAATAAACATAAGATTACGGGTATTCATTTTCTTAGTGAGATCATTTTCTATCTATCTATAAAAGTAAAATTCGAGAAAAAGTTGATTTTCATTTTTTCATCCCCATCCTGTATTTACACTTATATCTTCTTACTTTTGTGAAAATGCGATTCAAACGGTGAGAAAATAAATCTACCATTGTCCCTCGGGTTGAGATACGTCCAAAAAAAATCAGCAGAGCCTCGTTTTTGTGACGTATCTCAACCTTGGGTGGGATTTCCCTATTCACAACTCATGAACATGTTAGATTAACTTTATATTCTTGTTTTTTTAACCAATATTGTAAACTTGAATAATAAAATTATAATTAATCAAGTGATTTCATATTGGCCTTGTTATTTGTCCTCGGGCAGCCATGGGCCAATACGACCACCCTCGGACAAATAACAAGGCCAATATGAAATCACTTGATTAATAACATTATAATATTAACAACTCGCAAATATTAATAATATATTGTAGATTTAAACATATATTGGAGAAGAAATATCAGATTACACTAAGAAGATTTCCTTTATCATCCAATAATTTAGAAATTGAAAGAGGGAGACATAAAAACATACAAAGAAACGAAAGAATTTGAATTTTATTTTACTCTTATAAAGTAGAAAAAAAGTACAATTTTCTATTAATATACACTCAGTATACAGATTTACGCAAAAAAATCTTACGAGTCTTTGAATGATAATACCCGCTGATGATGTAATGACCCGTGGGCTTGAGTGATAACAGCTCCGGTGATGCGATGATTTCCCGAGTGCTGCAGCTTGTTTTGGTGACAGACTGGTTAAATTCATGTGCCGTTAAATGTGTAATGCAACTCATATAATAGTTGAAGTTAGTTCCTTAAAGGTGAAGTTGACGAAGCAATTTCATAGAAACGCAGTCTAAAGTTATAACTATTACTGTTTAAAACGGCTAGCTTACAACTTGGTCGAGACGTAAGCTCAACCACAAATTATTACTTAGAAGTTATATATGACGAGTATGTTGGTGGAGTGTTTGTGCCCAAACGGTAGTGTGAAATTCCTATGTCCGATTGTCTGACACGGGACTTTTTGCCGGCGGACATAAACGAAATAAATACGTACGTCAATCTTGTTTCACTACACTGAGACCCTCTCAATTTATTTGCAGTATTAGGAAAACCAATATTTTTATCTACATTTAACGTAGATTCTCGCTCGAAACGGTATTACACTTTGCGAGGAAAAAGGACCCGCAATATTTAGAGTACACGGCTGAGCCTCTTTTTATACAGTCTACTCATCATTTCATTCGCGGTTGAAAGGTTACACACTTCCGGTAAAAAGCAAGTTTAATACGGCTACGCCGAAGAAGTTTTATAATCACAGGGCATGAGCTCCTAAAATATGTATACGTTTTCAAGAGAAGGCTTCGGCGAACTTTAAGACTTGTAAGATATCATTCATTTAAATTAAGCTACAAGCACGTTGGGGATCATCGTGATTTTCAATCCTCCTAAGGCTGCTGTACTTGGTAATAAACTCTGCTATAAACTTTTATTACACACCTAGATGATATAGATGATATTTACTAGCGTTTTATTTGTTCGTTTCATTTAAATGAGGTAATTAACCATTCCCATTATCATCATTACAGAGAAAATAACGCTTCAGGGAAATCACTTAAAATGGGATTTTATTCTCGATGAAGTTATTTGGCAAATGCATTTTCCACTCCTTGTCAAATAAAGAAGATAAAACACATAAATGAAACTTTAGGATAAATAAAAAAGATCATTAATATGTTTTAAAATATTTCTTTCATCTCTTTTGAAAACCTGTTAAAAATCATCAGCTGTTTCGTGACTAAAAAAGGTAAAGCATTTTCCAAAAGTAAGTTAGTCTATTACTGCTCTATCCTCCTCGTAACAAGTCTGGTGTCTGACCACAATGGATCAAACTCAGAATGCAGAGTCTTGGTAGTTTGACTTGTGGATTCTATGGGTTAGTCGGGGGACAATAAACAGTGAAATGCAGTCCAAATGTATTACTAAAAATTAGCAAAAGTGGCGTCAGTTATATTTTTCACTGTAAACAGTGTTGTCCGGCCTTCGTGGTTTATTGCTTAGCATCAGATCCCAAAATCATTGTTTATTAGACGATGAATACCGCTAAAACAGATATGATTTCATTAACATTAATTTCAAATATTATCTGAGTTGGAAAAAAATGTAACGCTTTGTAGAAATGTACGCTAAAAGTATTAGTTATTTTTATTATGCATTATTTTTTAATGTTTGAAAGATTTTATCTATTTCTCATATCATCTGAGTTAAAATTTAAAGCCAAACCTTATTGCATAGATGAAAGACCTTAATGTTTCCCTGGTGACAGGCACTTACGTGTTCAATGTTGTAATTTGAGCTTTTTTGTTAAAAAAAATACATTTTGTAATGATTGAGGAGATATAAAAACCCGTTTCTGAATGTTACAGTTGACTTGAAATATTATAAGGTATCTATAACTTGATCTACAAAGTGTTGCCAATATGTATTCAGTGTTAATGGAATAGTCACAACGTTACCGAGTATAATCTATCTAATGTAATATTGCACTAATTTAAATTCTGCAACATTTTGTAAGATTTAATCTAGAGCTGATTGCACACAGAGGGATTTGACGAATCAAAATGTTAATATTTCCTATAGAATATTTTTTAAACAGCATATCTGTGTTCATCACTCTGACGGTATAAATTAAAGTATGATAAAAGGTGTAGATTTGTGTGAATATATATATCTATTATATGATATTATGTTGGGGGTTTTTCGCAAGATTTCCATTAGCAAAGTATGGAAATTGTCGCTAGGTTGATTTTGCTAATCTACGACACATTTGCGACTTACAATATGCAATACATATTATTTTTTTATTGACAAACTTTTCGCCTACGATTAACTGTTTTTTCGTTTCATACTGAGCTACTTGATAAAGTGCTTGGTTTTATAAAATCCGTTTCCCCTTGCTATAGGAATTAATGATTAGACCCCGGAAGGCTCTCCTAAAAAACCCCACATCTTATATATTTCTATTGCCGAAAGTCGGAGATATTACCTACCCTGCCTTAGTGCAGTATTACCCAATAAAATGTTTATCTCATTTGGTGCCAAAAGAAGAGTTAATATGCTTGTATCTAGAGATAAATACTATCTATTGTTAGCTTAATTGGCATAAAGTGCTACGGTGAGCTTTTAGGATCGATGATTGTCCGTCGTCCGTTAGCATTTTGCTTCAAACTTGGCCAATATTGATGAAACTTGGCAGGAATATTCTTTGCATGAAGCTCTAGTAGATTACCAATTCCATTCGATGCAGAACTTAGTTAAATTTAATATTTGTGATAAATGTTCACCTTATCGACCACCAGCTGAGCTAACAAGAAGTTTGGGGTACCTTGACTGCTCTTTACACAAGATGTGGCTTTATTGTTTATTGCGTCACTTAAGAAATAATATGTATTCATGTTTGGTTTATCGTAGAATTACCCGAGTTTAGAGTTCTTATGCGCAAGAATAAATTACGAAGTCCGAAGGCCTGAGTGATATATTATTACGCATAAGAACGACAAACGAGGGTTATTTCACCATAAACCAAACTTGGATACTTATTATTTCGATTCTAATACGACTTATTTGAAACAGTATTTGAAGAAAATGAGACAACTATTTTCATCGAACATAAATTACACTTGCGTGCTACGCACCTAGATTTTGCCGTTGAAGTTATCTCCCACGAACGCTGTAAAGACGCTATTACAACGTGACTTTCATCATGAAAGATGTATACACGGTGTTTCAGATTTTTTATCAACGTAAACTACAGTCTCATGAGAAAGAAAAACTTAAATAATTTTCAAATAAATGTAAAAGGAATTTCACTGATCAAAAAGGTTCGAATTTTCAGGGTACGCAATAACGGTTCAAGTTACGAAAACTATTAGGAACGAGTACAGATAAATGACTTCACAGTTTCTCTTCATAAATGACGTCACTGTGTAAACAAAAAACAACAACAACAAAACGGTAAATAAAGTCAGTGTAAATGGTATCGTAACATTAATCAAGTTAACTGGACGTGTGTCATCCATCGGATCCCCACGCTTTGCCCCAAGTCATCCACAGTATGCCATGTAAGATCCTCAACATGTCAGGTAAATTGAACAACCAAAATACGATGCGCGTTAAGTGTCGTTCAAGATCGGTTTATTGCAGAATAACCCAAATAGATTTTGTTCTACATGTATGTAGGTTATTCGCTGGTCGTGTTAGAATAGTAAATAACCTTACTGATAATAAATAGGAAATTTCTGCTTCTGCAATATTAGTATTTAGCTCTACATTATACTCCGTGATATGTTAAAGACTAAAGATAGCTAGTGTCCACATCATTCGAACATACATTTAATTTGCTCATATGTTCATAAAAAGCTTCATTGGATATTTTAGCAATAACTTACGGTTTATCATAAGAATACTTCTTCAAAAGTGACCAATATACTTTCGGGTCTGAAGATCTAAGGTTTATAAACTTTTTATTCACGTTTTTGTGATATTTGTGAAATTCTGAATTGTACTTTACTAGCAAATTTCAAATTTTCAAAAGCTGGTGTAGAATTAAATTTAAAACATTCTTTTTTTTTTTTTTTTTTTTCTTTTTTTTTTTTTTTTCTTTTGAAACATTTAAAAGATTCTTTGTATTTAAATATAAATTTCTGACACTCCAAATCAAACTAAGGTTGTCTTGTTTTCTTTTGATTTGAAGTAATTACGTTTGAAAAATGAACTTTTACATTTTTAAAAATGCCACAATTTCCAGCAGCTGTCTTAAAAAACACCAAATATATCAGAAACAACACTATCTAACAGTACACTTCATTTACATTCTCTGCAAGGTAGTCAATTTTCGAAGAACCCTGGTCAATTAATTTAACGATCGACAAATTCTGAATCAACCAGTATACAACTTTTGGGCGAGAAATGATGAAATATACCATTTATGTTATCAATGATAAGTGAACAGTGTTTGTGTATTTATAAACAAACAAATATTAAGCGCATGATTCAAAGTCCTGATAGTTACGCCGAATTACGCTGCCATGTGAAACACGTGACCTTTACAGAATGATTAATAGACGTGTGAAATAATTTCGCTTTGAGTAGTGTGCCATTTTACAAAGCAACAATATCAAACTATGTGCGAACATCAAACACGTAAACCATGTTTTAGTAAGTTTGTGTATCTTATTTTCCACCTCGATAATTTGTTTGTACTATGATTCAGTGACATGTGACTTTTTCATGTGCCGCGAGCAAAGAATTAGTGGCCTTTGATTCTTCCATTCATGATTTTCTAACAGACCGATTAATTGATGTGTCGATAATTATTCAAATTACCCTGTAATAGTAGACATAGTCCGGAAATAGAACGGTAAAAAGTCACTTTGTTATTACATTTCGGGACGGTTTGGGACTTGCTAACAGCTTCTGCGGAAGCAAAATGCCTCAAAATGCAAAGTACTGTATTTTAACATAGCAAACGAAATTAGATAAATGAATAACGAAGTTTGCAAGCTTATTTTCAGTCATTATAATTATAAATCGTGCAAATTTTAGTAAATTAGTTTAGTGTGTCTTTGTGTCAACAGTAATACAATGTAAGCGGGAGTTGTGAAACTTGATTTGCAATCCAGGACCTGTTGACAGATACATTCTAACACGATCTGCAACGTTTCGTAAAGCTACATCTATACATTATTTAACGATAAAATGACGTTTTCCACGGGCAACACGTGCGATCAATTACGCACGCTTCCAATTGTATTCCGTGATTTTACATGTAAGTTACAATGGAATAACGCTACGGGTTTAACATAGTTTGGGGTATTTTTCAAAGACAATTTCATGTAAGAATCGAAATAATAAATGCCTCCATATATTTCATCGTAGAATAAAATACAGCCAGTCGCTCGGATGCGAAAAATTAATTCACTCGTGCTACGAACTCGAATTCCTGACTTTATTTTATTAAACGATAAAATACAGGGACACTTTTATTATTTCTTAAATATAAACTAACAAAGTGACTTTGGAAACGCCATTACGACATGCATGATTATGAACGTCATCAAAAGTCTTTACGACTATAAATTTAGCTGTTTTGGTCAAAATCCACATTTTATTAGTTCTGAAACTAAAGTATTCAACTTATTATAGTGAACTATCGTCGCGACACTGGTTTGCAAATATATGGAAAAAATAATCTGTACTGCAATTATAGAATATCTTGCATTTTCAAAAACACATGTTTACCTTTGTGAAGAACAAATATCAAAACAATATTCCACATTCGGATCATCATTAAAACTCGATTTAATTTCTAGCATTGCTTTACAGTGTCAATGATTGAATGTAATGTTATCGCAATATGAGAATTGCAGAACTGGCCGAGGATCTGCGATTTTATAAATCTATAGCATGCGCGGATTAATTTATGCGCAACAATCGGGCGGGACTAGCCATATTATGTAAATTCGCACTAAAATAAATTCACATTGCTGTCAACTGATTATTCATAAAAAGTTGTTAAAATATTCATATAGCTTTATTGTAATCTAAATTGACATTAAATGTAAACATTGCTAATTTCTGTAACATAGTAAATTCATAGGAACAATAAACATAAACACCTATATTATCTGAACACACCCAGTATATCGTATTCTAGCTGTTCGTTGCAAAACGTTAATAGTAAACACAACAACAGGGAATGTCGACTTCGTCAAAAGCAGCCAATACAAATGCACGTAAACTTCAACAAATCGCCAAGCGGTATAAACAGTCTAGTCAAAAAGACAAAGCCCGACTGCTGCAAATATACATGTACATTGATTGCCATTCAATTGTAAAATTAATTATGCACACAGAAATATATCAAAATTGAAATCAACGATGATGCGGAGCACAACATTTACGTAGTTATCTTGTCGAGATTTCTCGATACATGCCACTGCGGGATTGTTTTTTTTTTCCAATATCCATAGTCATTCTGCTTAACTTTTTTTCATTTTTATGCCTAACGTGTTTCGTTGCACGAATATTGCCATTGAAATTAACTCTCTAAGTGATTGTAAAAATATTTTAATTTTGTAATGAACATTGTCTTTGTGACGAAGACGGTGCTATGTTTACATATATTGTTAAACATTTTATGGTTCTAAGTAGACTAATATCGTATACCTATCATAAATACTTAATCCTGAATGGCCTGTTGCGATCACGTGACGGGTCGGCAAAAGTATGTGAAAATTTGGTAAATAATGTGTAGACCTGTGCGAATTCAAGACGTCATTTCTGTTATATTTTCGCATATTCACTTCTTTTTATGAGGTTTACGATATAATACTTTAAGACTTATCTACGTCCTCGTTCGATATCACTTTTTAACAGGTCTATAAATCTATGTATTGACCTAACATAACTTTTAACAGGTTTGCAAAACTATAACATTGACCTCAACATTAGTCTGAAATGATTATATCGAATACTTCATAAAAAGTAGTGAAAAATTGCAAAAATATAACGGAAACTGCGTGGGTCTACACGTTATTTTCCAGGCTTACACATATTTCAACGACCTGGCACGTGGTCGCTACCGGCCAATCAGGATAAAGTATTTATGATAAGTTTACTATAAAGGGTAATGTGATACTGACGTAGCGCAAGAGTTCAATATCTATTGTGTAAATAAATTGACTAACGTAATAAATGTTTTCTTGCATGGTTCCAGTTCCGGTTGAGCTTAAAAAATTGTTTTTGTGTCGCTCTGTTAATATTAGGGCAAATACGTGCTTAATTCGGATCATGAACTATTAAATTTAGTATGGATGTTTTTAGCTAAGATGCTTCTTTGATTACAATGTGATTTCGACATTTGAGCTTACTGATAACTTGTGCTTCTTAAGGACTTTCATGTGTGCTTTGTTTGGATTTGAAATTTTCTATATAAATTCTGATGCAAATTCTCAAAGTCAAGAGAAGTCATGTTGGTGAACTTCTTACATTGCCTATGGGCACTTCTTACATTGCCTATGGGCATATTGGAACTAAGTCAGAGATCAGTAGATATCCCATTCAGTTTGGATACGTCAGATTCGATTCAACTTGAATCTGTGCAATTAGATGACAATACAGACGTTAAAGTTCCTTTCATTCTGAGTGTTTCGCCAGCGGAATATTTAAATCTGTCTGTTGATGGCAAATTTGTAGAGGAGTATAATCGATTGATGGCGTGGTACAGGAAAGGATGTTTATATCTCGACTACTACGGGAGTATGCATCGTTGGCGTCGGATTTAGAAGTAACTCATCCCATGTTTTTTGAAGCTATAAAGGCGTATTATGACTTAAAGTTTCCGTATGATATTCAAACTACACGCAGAAGCGATAAACTCCCGGTGAAACTCGATACGGATATCTATAAACTGGTTTCCATTATGGAGCGGGGGGGGGGGGTAAATTATATTTGATATGAAGGAATTACTCAGTAATGGTAGACCCAGATTGTCCTAATCTAAAACTCCCTTAAAGACTTGTAGCAAGACACCCAAAAAAGATAACTCTGCTTCAACCAATGTGCTAGAATTTAACTTAATTTAAGATTCAGTGTCTTTGCTTCAATCTGATGTTTTAACCATAAAACAAACAATCTTTTCCTCGGGAAAACTTAGGGCGGAGCAAATGAACACAGTTCTGAATTTTATAAACACAATTAAATGTAAAAAATCCGTTGCTGAGTGTACGAACAGCGTCCGCTCTAAACTTAGTGATGTAGAAAAACTTCTTGTGCCTACAACGTCCACAATTTTGGTTTCAAGTGGTCGTATAGAAAATCCTGAAAACTTTCTTGATGAAACTTGAGTTCTTAAAATAGAAAAGGTGGCTACACACTTCTATATACCCAAATATTCGGGCGTTGGTTGCCCTAGAAAAATTGATGGCAGTTCTACTAGTGTCTTGTCACAGTCTGGGTCTCGCGTGGAAGAGAATGAACTTGAGCACCCTTGCGGATTCTTACACATTTCTCAATACATTGGATGCCTAACCTTGTGAGACAGTGATAAATGGGGAATCAAGTACATGGATCAATACAGATCACCTACCAAGTGTACAGCACATTGAGAGTATTATAATCATTGTGTAACCTTCTGCAATATTTAACAGATACCTTAGGCCTTTATTTAGATTAAAACCTGAATAACATGTACATATTCTTGATACATTTTTGTTTTTTGTATTCCGTTTCGCATCAAGGCTGAGTTAGTGATTATTAATGTTACTAAATTGTACGGTACAGTATCTACTATGTTCAATATTTTGGACTTAAGACTCAAGCTATTGTTAAGTTTGCGTATATACAAACGGGTATCATTCAGATTTAATTTCAATTAAAAAAAGGTTCCAAGTGTGCATTACGTGGAGCTTGTCACAGTTTAATATTAATTAAGATGTATGCTTAAACCACCTTCATTAATTGTTGCCAACATATCAAATACATTTTCAAATTTAATTATCTAAAAATGTATAACTTTATTTATATATTTACATAGCATTTCTTGTCATATGACCTGTTCCTTACAATACTCATAAGCATGATTAGTACACTTATTTTGTATACAAGTAGTAGCTTAAGATAAATTATGTTAACATACAGATTTCAATTAGTCAACCGTATTTTGTTTCTATAGTTCATACAACTGGTAGCTTGGAAACAATAATTTTCTGCATATTACAGTTTAAGACTAACATTATATATATACGTATGCATTTAGTAATTCGGACATGTTTAAGTATGTATTACTAAATATCGACTCATGTATAACTCACCAAATTGATTTGTTTATATGTAATTGTACGAGTATATGTGTGTGCATATGTAATTGTTATAAAAACTAGAAATGCTATGTAAATATAAAAATAGAATTAGACATTTTTAGATAATAAAATTTGAAAATGTATTTGATATGTTGGCAACAATTAATGAAGGTATTTTAAGCATACATCTTAATTAATGTTAAACTGTGACATGTTCCATGTAATGCACACTTGGAACCTTTTTTAATTGTAAATAAATCTGAATATGTATCTGTTATGCTCTCCAGTAATGGAGGAAATCAATGAATATAAAACAAATCTTGCACGCATGGTATACCCTTTTACACTATTCTTGTAAACTTTTGTTAACGCATATATCCGTTACGTCACTGTCATGTTATCATAAATGTAGATCTAATGTATGTTTCGGTAAAAGAAAATTGGATTATCATACAATAGAACGCCGCTCTTTATTCATTTTGTTAACGGTACTATTGTTGCTACATGTATATACAATGCATGATCCGAGACCATGATTTGAGTCAGAGTTCATACATAGGCCCAGCATGAGTAATATCATTTTATAGTGCTTTCTGGATACAAGAATAAAGAGGATAATTGTTGGTTTCGATATAATATCACGTTATAATTTCACCGAGTCGAGACCAAAAGTGATATTTTCATGACCGACGCGATATGACATTGATATTAAAAATGTTTGTTTATTTTATGTTTAAAACATTACTTTTGTTGGGTTTTTTTTTCAATAAAATGTCGAAAATCGCGAGAAACCTTATCAGAAAGCATACAACACATGACGTCATTTTAACGACGTCATCGTCGTATGGTTTCCGGCAATGATTATGTTAGGTATACATTTTGACGTTAATCCGAAAAATGCTAGAAAATTTCGATAAATAATTTACTTTAATGAACAGTGAGTTTATCAGGATATAATCCACCGTTATATTTCGATAAACCACCAAATAACATAAAATATAAAAACAAATATAACTTCGGATATATTAAACATCAACAGCTGTTAGTTATATAGTTACAACTCTTATTAAATGTATTAAAGGTAAAATTTCAATGTCACATAGGTAAGGAGTTCAAAAACAGCTTCGTTCATTGAAAACTAAAAACTCATAGATATTTTACCACACCCTAAACCTGGGTGCATTTTCGAATAACTGAAAAACAATGAGAAAAACATTGATTGAAACAATTGTCATCAACACAAAGTTTGAGCGTAAACTTTCAGGTACAACTGGTGATATTAGCGAAATAAGAGTTGATGTAGCGCCGTAAAACCTTCATATATTTGGGTGTATTGGCACAAAATGTTCACAAAAGATACATTTTTTGTCATATGTTTTTCCTGAAAGAGAATATTTTCGTATGCTGCATACAGTTTGCCGCTTGAATACTGCTCGTTCCAATCTCGGATCTAAAATTCTCAGAAATGATATGGTAAAGCGTATTATTTAAAAACCTGAACTACTTTACATTAATTTATACAGACACCTTTTCCTTTGATGATGCGTTCTACAATATTGTAATTTCAGACAGATCGAAGAACCTTTGTTTTCTTTTTATCAAAATCTTAGAGAAGCAGCTTCAACACTTGATAAACGTTATGTGCTTGTTAGTAGGAAATGCCCCTTAAAAAAGTTTCTGTAACCAAAGATACCTGCAGAGCTCGACAACACTTCAACGAGTCAACGAGTTATTTGATTAATATTAAGTTGCATGCCTCACTCACGCATATATGTTTTGTTTTTAATGAAATAGCCGATAAAGCTCCATGAGAAGATCTGTCGATTTCTGTAACAGAATTATTTGTATTCGCTAACATATGTCGCAATACGAATTTTCTTGCTTTTCGTGTCATTTTCTCCAACTATACTCAGTATCTGCAAATTATACAAAATTCGCCGCTTAGACGCTCCGTAAGAGCAACTGTTGCGTCCATAACACTACAATGTACAGGTAATTTGCTAAATTCTTTGTTAAATAATACGTTTTGATATAACCATGAATACCTTACAAATACATGTAAACTTACCAACGACAGCTTGGATCAAGGAAAACCATATTTTCCCGTCAATTGTTTTTATTACATAGATGAACCTATGATAAGTGCTACTCGCAGATGTTACAATGTGCCATTTCAATGTCGTATATAAAATGGTTTCTTGTCAAGCAGCTGATACGACTAAAAAAATGTAATATCCGTACTACATTGATTGTTTTTAAATTATGTGACTTTTGTATTATAAAGCGATGTCTAAGGAAATAGTCAAACGAAGTGTTGGATTATATTGGTGTTACAAGAAGTTAACATTTTGTTAATTTTATGCCCCGAATGTGGGTATAAAGTAATCGCACCGTCTGTTTGTCTGTCTTTGAGTGTTTCCGTTTTTGTTTCGTATTCTGGCTGTAATTTTGACTGATTTTTACATAATATGGCACACATATTCAGTTATTAAATACGACGTGTCGCGTTCCTACATGTATCTCACACTTAGAGCTTAAAGGTTATCTGTAATTACTTGAGGCCGTGCTGTCACCTTTTCCTGCGTGAAGGGATTTTCAAATCATATGGCACAACAGATACTGTGCAATACATTAAGATGAGGTGCCACGTGTAAGGTCAAATTCAGAGTTTAAAGGTTCTTCCATCCGCTTTTTAGTGTCCGGGTTGTAATTTTGTCATGCAAGGAGGAATTTTAAAATGATATGGCACAAACGCTCAGCGCATGAAGATGATGTGTCGCATGCAAGACCCACATCCCTACCTAAAAGGTTAAGTTCAAACATAAAGTCTAAAGGTAACGGAGCCTGTATATATATGCACGGTTTCGTGGGCTGCAACTACACGAAATCAATCATCCCTGTATGAATCCTTCACACTCGGCCTTCCAAACATTACGCCAACAATCACCTCCAATGTACATTGAATAAGAAAGAAATGGACTCTTAACCTTTTTAGATCTAATGAGTATTCACATCTTTTTTTCAGGAATTTAATTTATTGTTGAAACAAGAATTCTACATTTCTACCATAACCTGCCAGCAATGGAGGTAGCAATCCTGGGTTATAAAGCTGTTAAACCGTAGAACGTGTATGTACCATTGAGAAGACATAGTCATTACATCGGAACACATGGAGCATTTTGAATGCAGTACTATCATTGCACTGTGGTTCCTCTTAGAAATTCGTTTCGTACAACAATAAATTGTTCACACAACTGCAGATCGGAGTGAAAGGAAACGGTCGATGTATGACATGTTATCTTAGTTGTTGCTTGCCAAAATCTTTTTAATTCATAATTATGGTATGTCTTTTCCCAAAATGAGAGGAAACAACTGTATCGTTGGTATCGGCAATAGCAACAGCAACATGACGTGTATGAAGTATTGTAAATGGAAATATATATACAAAGTAATAATAAGCTGTGTTATGATATATACAATGTATTGGCTGAGTTGTCATAAACAAACACAAGAAAAGGTGGCCTCCCTGTTTAATAATGGATACGTAAATATCTCTAAAGAGAAAACCAACAGCACGAGTAATTACACATTTAAACTTCGAACAACAGACGTCTATTACTCTGAATTTACAGCGGCAAAATCGACTCACACGAAAAACATCAACTTGAAGTCATATAAACATTCCAAGAATAACTCAGCAGTTTTAGACATTGACAACATTTGTAAAGGTATTGACCCGTCAGACAGGGGCTCTGTCACTAGTTTAAAGTTTACGAAAGTTAGACTTTTGAGTAATACCAATGGTAAAGTTGAAATAGAAATTTCTGCATATGACATGCGGGGTGGAAGAAAAAAGTTTGGGTTTGATGCCATAACCGTCTTTGCTGAAAGCAGAAAGAATGACGGGTACGTATCTGGCAGAATTATTGATCATGAAAATGGAATTTACACCGGTATTATACACCTATTTTGGTCAGGGGAGACTGTCATAAGGGTAAACCTTTTGGCTCCTATACAACACTCTTGTCTTCGTTATAAGTCAATGAAAAAGTACGGACATGTCATGTATTCTCAAGATGTAGCCCATGGAGTTTTTGGCTATTCCAAATCATCTTCGATAAAAGAACACACAGTATGTGGAGCTGTACCGGTTCTATTTGGATATAAAGAGTTATGCAACTTTACTTCGTTGAATAGTAATATGTCATTTTTCTGCGGGAAGCCTAAATCTACACAAATACAATGTAGTGATATTTATCGGATTCGTCCAGGATCGTTTGAAACATTTAATATACCGAGGTCGGATAAAATTATCAGCAGTCAGTCTTGCATAGAATTCAAGAATCATGTTACTATACATCTACCTCAAAGAGCTATAGATCCACAAACAAAGAGCGTTTCTTGTAATAAAAGACCCATACGGGAAACTTGGTTGGAAGAAAAGCCGACAGGATTCCGTCTATATGGTGATTGGTGTTTTACAAATTGCCTGACAAATTTAAACCATTCCATTACATTTTATCGACATTGCTTGTGTGGAAAAACCGTGTTTATTATGGGAGACACGATGTTGAGACAATACGCCCAGTATCTGTTGCAGTATGTTCTTGGAATTCAAAACATGAGCCTGGTTGATGCAGATGCCAAAGGCTATGCAAAACATACATTCAACAAGCATAACATTACTCTCGTTTACCAGAGACATGAACTTCCCTTCCACGGCCCTGCAATTGCTATTCAAAAAGGTGTAAGGTCAATACCACAAGAGCTAGAACTACTTTCAAGAAATCACGACCCTGGAGAGGACTTAATCGTATTAGTTAATTACAATACGCAGCTGCAACCTTATTTACCAACTGTTTATCGTGAGCGAATAACCAAGCTTGCAACGGCGATTAAAAAACTGAAAAAGACAAGACCAAGATGTATGCTATTTTTTAAAGGACCACATTCTTATAGCGGAGGGGACA
Organism: Saxidomus gigantea; assembly: GCA_032359765.1. Classification (NCBI taxonomy): domain Eukaryota; kingdom Metazoa; phylum Mollusca; class Bivalvia; order Venerida; family Veneridae; genus Saxidomus; species Saxidomus gigantea. The sequence continues at coordinate 13,734 of JAUMHA010266590.1, read as the reverse complement.
GGTCCATCTTCTATAACCCACATATTTCAATTATTTTTGAACAAATCTTATTCCAAGAGTTCAGTAAAATTATGGACAGTGTAACGTATCTTGATACTTGGTCAGTTACTGTTGCTCACGACAGCCAGGATTTTCATCCAAATGTCAAAACGCTCGATAGTCAAATGCAACAGTTCATGTCGTACGTTTGTTCTGAGTCCGACAATCTTACAAAATAACATTTTCCGTGCACATGTGCGACTTATATTAATTCTAAAACACATATTGATATTGAAATATCTGCATTAGATGCGCCACTATCCTCTTTGAGCGCACAGCAGCCGATTAATCACTTATTCATACTGCATACTAAACGTTCCGTGACGAAAACTTTAATTACTTACAATCTGTCACATCGATTAACTTTTGTTCATAAGAAAAAAAGACATTCTATGTTGGTTATATTATCCGTATCATAGACATTATTTAGCAGAATAATATGAGAATGATAGATATATCAAATGGAAACGAACATGGTTTTGGGCTTGTCACATGTATATATAATATAAACATTGTATATGCGATATGTTATCTTTAATGAATTTCATTAAATATTCCCACTAATTCGTCATGAAAAAATATCGAGTCTCTTTTTCCTTAAAGGGTCATACCCTTTAACTGATGTCGAACTTAATAATTTCCAAAACATAAATAATATAATTTTCAGAAGTATTTAAACATTCAATAGTCTATGTAGAGTTGTTGTTGTACAATTAATGGGTGGATGCGATTTATTACAGAAGGCCTCTATATTGATTAATTGTGGTAAAATGAGGCATTTTTCGCCATATGTTCTTCTTTGAAATTGTTTTTATTTACCATTTTACGTTCATTGAACACATAATCTATGTTTCGAGAATATAATCTGCTAGATGTACGGTATGTCCCTTTAACAGAAATCGGCAATTTCTAAGGTGTGACGTAATTACTCAAAGGAGAACGCCACAGCTTATTAATTGCTGTCGAAATATAACATTCTAACTATTTTAGAGTTTCTATATTTATTGGAATGCAGGCACACAAAATAAATAACAAAACGATGGGTTTTTTTGGCGATTTATTTCCCCAGATTAGATAATGGTAAGATTTCGTTATGAAACATTGTAATGATATGAAAGCATCGTACAAAACGTATAACAGGCAAATTCTTCATTCGAATGGAAATTATACGATGTCAATCATACATGACTGATTAATTTTATTGAATAATTGATTTCAATGAATAAAATCCATCAATCAATTAATCATAATTGCGCGGTACTTTAATTCTCACGATGCATATATAATTTGATAAAGATCTCGTATACTAATCTATACTCACCCAAAATGAAAACTTTACACTTTTATTATACAAATATTTTACACAATATTAAATCAATGTATTTCACTCTGACTCTACAAAATAAGACAAACGACAAGGCGGTAATAGGCCTAAAAGTTAAAGTCATTTATCAAGCATAAAAGGGAGATAACTCATATACTGAAAACAGACAGTTTATCCTTTATTAATATTCTTTTTGCTCTCAGTTGAGAGAAACTAACGTCAAGACTAGAAAACTCAACAATGTTTTACGAAAACACAATGCAAAAACGAGAGTTGAGACTCCAAAGATTCAAATTTTTGAATTACCTCCCTTTGAATTGAATTTATAGGTGAATCTGGAAACTCATGTGAGGATTTTTTTTATAAACTCACTCCCCAACTGATAAAGTTTAACATTCTTACAAATGAGTGAATCGCACGTCATGCATTGTGAGGTATTGGTGTTTCTTTCTCATGCATAGTACATGTAAAGTTTTCATGTTGGGTCAGTGTATTCTAGGTGAATGACATCTGTGATCTATCGTCTCATACTAGTTTATGTCCTCGTGATATAATCGATTTTCAAATAATAGTATGCGTTCTAGGGATATAACCGAGTATTGCATACTGGTAAACGTTGCGGCATCATGCTAGTTAATGTTCTAGTTATGTAATCGATTTTCATTCTCGTATATTAGTATGCGTTCTAGTGATGTAATCGAGTATTGCACAACAACTTAAAGACTGGCACAAAGTGTTCAGTAACAACCCCTCGTCATCTTCTACCATAGTAGAACCAGTGCTCGGAGGGTTTCAGTTAATATCTATTTATGAGTTCTACTATGGTCGTGTACGTGCCAGTTATAAAGCCTGTGAGTCCTAGGAGAATGATAAACCCGTTCTTTATGCAGACTAATTTGCTGCAATTAAACGTTGTAAGTTCTATAAAAGCTGGTAGTATAAGAGCTAAAAATGCTCCCGCAGATGATCCGATCAGTGAGATAATCAGATCTAAATGTGGTATAACTGCTGATATGCCACCTGAAAAGAAAATACTATCATATTGTAAAATGATTCAAAAGCAAAAATATCATAAATTTTTCAATTCTAGAATTAAATCTACAGAATGTATTTTATAAAATATTCCATTCACCATTAATAATTTGACGTATATGGTTAACAAATGTTATTCAATTACTCAATCATTCATTCGGTGGCGTATAACCTTTGTCTGCCTCTTTTTAGAGTCTTCAAATGACATCTCCTCTGAAACCACGGTGGCAATGTTGATGAAACGTGGAAGCAATGTTCCTTGCAAAATTGTTCAAATAATTCCATTCCATGCAGAGTTCTTGTTGCCATGGCAATGGAAGGGGAAAATCTCTGATTTCGTGCTCAAATCATGTTCCCTCGGTAAAAATTGACCATGCCCTTGATGTCACTTAATTTCACATAGGAACCTATGGGAAAATTTTAAAAATATTTTTCTCAGAAACCTCAAGGACCAAAGCTTAAATTATTTGGCTTGTGGCATTTCCTAGTTGACATATACCAAACTTATTTAACTTCTGACCCCAGTGTCAATATTGACTGAGTGACACTTGCTTTTACATAGGTTTTAATAGGAAAACCTTTTGAAACTCTACATCTCTGAAACCACAATGCCCAGATATAAGATATTTGCCATGTAGCATTGACTTTTGCACTCAAGATTGCTGAAATCATGACCTCCCGGTCAAAATTGACCCCGTCACAGGGGTCACTTGATTTTACATAGGTTGATAAAGGGAAAAAAATTAAAAATCTTCTTCTCCAAAACCACGAAGTCTAGAGGTTAGATATTTGGTGTCTAACATTGTCAAAAAGACCTCTACCAAGTGTTTTCAAACCTTCTCCTTAGGGTCAATATTGACGCCGCCAAGGAGGATCACTTGTTTGTTGTTCAAAGTCTTCTTCTGCAAAACCACAAGATACAGAGCTTAGCTATTTAGTAAGTAATATTGTCTTGTGGACCTCTACCAATTCAAAATTGACCAGACCAAGGGGTCATTGACTTCAATATAAACTTATAAATGCAAAACTTATAAACCACATGGCATAGAGCTTACATATGTAGCATGTTGCATCGGCAAGTAGACTTCTATCAAGTTTGTTCAAATCTTGCCCCTGTGGTCAATATTGTCCCCGCCTAACTTGTTTTAAATAGACGTATATAGGAAAACCTCTAAAAATCGTCTTCTCCAGATCAGCATGATATAGAACTTACATATATGTAGCATTGTCTATAAGACCTCTTCTAAGTTTGTTCATACCATGCCCCTGCGGTCAAAATTGAAAACAAGCTGGGGTCCCTTGGCTGTGTATAGTAATAGGGTAAACCTAGCTTCCAATGCGCAACCAGTGACTTTCTCTAGCAACCAGTGACTTCCTTAGCAACTATTGACTTTCTTAGCAACAACTTAGTCCCCTAGCAACCAGTGACTTCCTAAGCAATCAGTGACTTCCTCTTGGAACCAGTGACTTTCTTAGCAACCAGTCACATCCTAAACAGCAACTTTGTCCTCCAGCAACAAGTCAATTACTAACTTTCATCAGTAAAAAAATACTTCCTTTGGTAAGTGCACTGGTTGTCAGGTGAGCAGTATGGGGCCATCATGGTCCTCTTGTTAACTTGATATACCTTATCGATGCTTTACTGCCATAGTTATACGTGAACTCCTTTACTTTTACTTTCAGGAATACAATTTTGTTTCGAAGGAAAAACTGTAAGTCTGTACTTGCATTCAAATAATTCAAATTTTTGACTATTTTTTCTAACGACTGAACTTACATGTAACTAAAACAAGTAAAAATCTAAATACATATTCAGCATATTTTGGTAACGTCTTTCTTGTCGCCGCTGATTTGGCTTCTATTATAGGCCACAGGATTGTGACAGGTACATAAAACTGAAGTGCATATGTAATGAACACGGACACTGTAAACACAAGCTTCACGGTAACATACAACCTGTAACAGTCAAAAATACAAATTGTTATTTACATGTTAGCTGGATTTTCCGCCACACTAAACTACAGCTCTTGTAAAGGTCTCACAATTGCATTAGAATATTATTCTTACCATTGATCTGTCGGTAAGTTTAAAGTTATGCTGGCTTGTGTATCATCTCCATATTTAAGGTACCCATAGAAACCGACCGCATTATACAGAGCAATTGTTATAGTCATGCCAAGGTTCAGCACACCTGCTTTTCCCAAATACGCAGACTTTTCAGTCATTCTCTTATGTATTGGTAGAACCTTAAACACCGAAACAAAAATAAATTACATTTACAATCAAAGTCTGAGCTATTACTACTCTCAAAGTACAAATTCAGATATACCGCTACATCAGTTTTAATCATTCCCCGCCCCACCCCCACCCTTATTGGCGTTGATATTAGCGCTAACATGTCAAATTTCCTGACTCTGAACATCTAAATGAATTTTGTAAAATCTATTTTGACTGCGCATCCATTGTGTTGAAACTATTTTTGCTATGGTTTTATATTACTGTATGTAACTTCTTCAACAAGCTCTCTTATTGTTCAGTAATATGTTCGTTTTGGTCACAGTCACTGTACCCTTTAGCAAATTTGCTTCGACAATTTAACTAACATACAACCACAAGTTATTTCGTTCACATAGTTATGGTTTGTAATGTGCAGACACAGGCAAACGAAATGTGACTTTTCTTTAACACGAAGGAAATAGTCATACTGAAAACGGTTTTTGAATAAATAACTTCATGGTAATTTTAAGAATCCCGATAGGAAACTTTACCACTAGTATGATTACTTATGTGTTGTGTTTTTCCTCACCATTCCGATGGCTTCAAATGCGAAGAGTGTTTGAGCAAAGGACAAAGGAATTAACTCAAAACTTGCGGCAGATGGACGTGTTGAGCTATCTGGTAAACCTTGAAACAAGTCCACTAAAACTACCACAAATCCAACTAGGTTGAGAACATTTGCAAATGCTGAAAATGGTGCAAGACTTTTCAACCTTTTAACCATGACATATGGTAGTAGAAGCGCTGAAACTATCACCATATAAATTCTTGAATCTATTGACACGAGTCCAGCCTGTTCCACGACCTAAGAAAACAAAATCACTTGTTACTCACCATCATATTTAGTGCATAGTTACAGTATTATGATTTTTATACACTACTTAGTCATATTTATATAGATTCAAAAAATGACCTAAATTAATTGCTCAATATAATATCAAATCAGATATGTACTTTTGTTCAAAACTTTATTTTTACTTACCTGTTTTACATTGTCGGTAACAAAGACAATATAAGTACAGCACACGCCTATCTGAAGAGCGACTATAAATGAATTCACCACATTTCTGGAGAAAGCAAATATTGTTACAGTAAATGTTAATTAACAAAGGTCCGTGTAATCAGGCAAATACATACTAAGAGTCACTTAGTTAGTCCAGTAAAGAAATATAATGCAGTACTCGTTTAACATAATTTAGATGTATTGTTCGAAGCAATCATGGGTGAAAGAATGCTTTGACAAACGGTTAATTATATTTGATATTTTTACCTTTGTTTATTGATTAAAAACTTGACAGAGTATCAGTATAGACCATCCCCACGTCTCAAATCCACATGTACATTCATTCCTTTACTTTCATATAAAGAAATCAAATAAATAAAAAAATCGACATTTCCCTTGTATGAATATACAACATCAGAATTTATTTATGAACAGCTAAATGTTTAATACGTTTAACAGCTACATGTTTATAGTGTAATCGTTTAAGAAAAGACGTGTTATATTGAATGTTAAACAACAATCAAATGAGAACCGACTTAGCACAATTACTCCATGTCTTCAACCAATCATCTCTCGTGTAAAAAGCTTTTTCCATTACATCAGCATAGTCTAAATTAGAGCTGTTTGTCCTAAAAGTGAAATAAAAAGACAGATATTTATTTTCAATTCATATATAGAGAATAACATACATTTAATAAATAGATCATGTATTTGGAACTAAAAGCCTTTGTTATAATAATAATGCATTATATGGGTCCTCAGTGAGTAGTTTTTGGTAGAAACGAAATTATATCGACATCAAATGGTTAAGACTTTATTTTTTGTACAAATACAAAAGTTTCGTGTGGTGAAAAATGAAGACAAATGTATATGTGAAATATGCCAAACTAAAGTTGAAAAAGATCTGAAATATAACAAACATGTTTTTTTGATTACTAACCTCTTTCTTAACTCATTGCAAGATTGTACAAGGATATGCATACAGTGAGTACATATGATTCCAATCAGAGAAACAAATGCCAAACCGACCTAAAACCGGTAATATATTTCTAGTTATATTTCATTTCATATTGTAAGACAGTTACTAGAAACATGCAAATTCACGACATCTGACAAAGACAGGGGGCATATTTAGATTTTGAGGCTTTAGTCAAGAAATATGATTTGTGTTCAAGAAATTATGTGATTTGTGTTCAAGAAATAGTGTGATTTGTGTTCAAGACATATTATGATTTGTGTTCAAGAAATAATTTGATGTGTGTTCAAGAAATAATGTGATCAAGAAATATTGTGATTTGTGTTCAAGAAATATTATGATTTGTGTTCAAGAAATAATTTGATGTGTGTTCAAGAAATAATGTGATCAAGAAATATTGTGATTTGTGTTCAAGAAATAGTGTGATTTGTGTTCTAGAAATATTGTGATTTGTGTTCAAGAAATAATGTAATTTGTGTTTGGATTTTCTCTAGCAATACATAGATGTTTGTTTAAAAAGAGCAAAAGTTTTAGCTATAGTTGTATAATAGGAGACTGCATCTCTTAACTTAGCAATCAAATTTGTTGCCATCTTATGCCATTCAGGGCCTTAAATACATCAGATGGACACATTCCTAAAGCTTTTATTTCCTTTTACATGTTGTGTAATTCAGTGTTTATAAAGGCAAATTACGCTTTACCCAAAGTCCTCCATTCTTGTATGCCATCGGGAGACCCATCACCCCTGTTCCTATCATAGCCTTTAGCAGGTGCATTAAACTTTCTGTAGTCCTGTAAATAATGTTTAACAAACACTGCAGTATATTTGTTTTTGTGTGTTGACTCAAAATCATCTCTAAAACACAGAGTTGTTCAGAAATAATAACTTCGCTGTTACAGAAAGAACATTTGAAATGTTTTAATTCCACTGATAAAGTAAAACAATTGCGAAGATATTCTCAAAAACAACTATGACGACGTTGGTATGAAGGAAACGGCCACCGAAGGGAAGAAATTGCTTTAAGCATGAATTCTTTTTTATAGATTTTAAAAGATATTTTCTCTAAATTTCATATAAAGTTAATATCAAATTGTTTTAGTATTTAAGACAGCTTGAATGTAACACATTACGTCAGAGTTGGAGGTTAATGTGTATATATTTTTACTGTGACATATGTTTTCAATTAAATATATTTCAAGAATCCGCTATTTTATTGAAAAATCATATTCCTACTTCAATGACTTCACCGTACACACTTTTAAAATATTGCTCTGAAGAGTTAAACTTCGTTAAAAGAGGAACTTATCTTGCTTTGCCCCTTTTATGGCCGTATTAATGAAGTACATTGTGTGGTTTTATAACTTGTGTACACTACCAATGAAAATTTAACATTCTACCTATGTCTTTATAAATTTAAAAGTTTTGCACTAAAGTAAAATTATTCATTGAGAAGAGATAAACTTGAACAGATTTTTACGATTACGTTAAAGAAATGTACTGAAGTACATTACATATTAAAACAAAGAAATACTGCATTGAGTTGTTCTCATCCATATATTAAAAACAACCAGCCTAAGGATGTATATTTTGTATAAATTAAAATGGATTTTCTACTTTTTATAAGGCTATTTTAAGAACTGCATACAAGGACTAAGTATGTGTCATCACTTTTCAAGGTAGGTTAATATACTGACGAAGCATGAAGGAAATTTCCACTACTGTATTGTCAGTAATTTATGAACAGTCAGAACACTAATATCGCTTTATGAATCACTTTATGTACAACAAGTACGAGGTTGATATATTAACTTTACAATAAGGTAGATATCATTAACCTTATTTATTGTCTTCCAAGGCATAATGTGTGACACTTGGATAATTGTGTATGACTTATTAAATACTTTATATCAATGAAAAATATATTTTTAATCTTGTCACACAAATGTATGTATGTGGTGTAACATAGCCATTAAGGTACCAAATACGAGAATGCAAGCCCAAAATACACGAACTTGTACCTTTGTTTTGAACAGTTTTACGACCTGCACATCTATCTGATGACAGACTGTTTTCAAGGTTTTTGAAATAAGAGAACATGACCGTAAGCAACCTCTACCGTATTTATTTCTTTGTCTATGGGATAACGTAGTTTATTGTGCAATGATAAGCATACTCTGAAAAAGTTTGTTCATTATGTATCATGGCAGCCGTTCCAATGAATACAAAAAAACCCATATAAAACATTAAGTTATGTACATTTTTCTCCGATAAAAGCTTGAAATGTATGCGGTGTAATATCCCATTGTGTAACAATGAAGTATTGTTACACCACAGACAAAATCAATACTTCTAAAACTATTTTCTTAGCGAAAAAGGTACAGGCTAATTGCTTTTGAATGTAAATCTTAATAATTTACATTTTTAAATATCAGGAGGAATAAAACTTACATGGGCGCAATAAGTTCAGAGTAAACCTCGCTTTTCGAAATAGGAGTTATACCACAGACAAAAGGTTGTTACACTGAAGACAAGACCAGTAATTTCAAACTATGATTTCACTGGGAAATGTACTGGTGAAACTGCTTTTGCATGTCGATCTAGTAGCTTTTTTGTTTTTTGTGTAACATATCTGGCCTTGGTGTAACATAGTCTATGGTGTAACACACATATGACATGCTTTTTATTTTTAAAGTAAGCATGAAATTACATGTTAAATACCATTTTCATAAAACATGACGTAAACTATTATTTTTAAAATCAGAAATCAATTAAATATTATAAAGTTATAGAAAAAAGAGACAAAAAGGTTGGTAAAACTGACATATATTGAAATGTTACATATTTGCTTTAATAACTTTCTAAGCATCAACTAATATTTCTCCATTCCCATAACCTCTCTTAGTATTGATTGTAATTATATATGCGACTTTTTAAAAATATTAAAAACCATTAAAATTTAGAAAAAAAAGATATTATTAACTGTAACACGACATATTTATTTAACTGTGAAGTGTCACTTGTGTTCTTAAAACCAATAAATACTAGTTAAGCCTTCATTAAGCGTGGTTTAAGCCCCTTTATAAGTATGTGCCAACAAGATAGGAAAAACAGGGATTAGATCAGAACTTTCAGTTTTTACATTTTTGTAGGTTAAAAAAAAAATGCGTATTTTTAAATTGACTCGTATACTCAAATAGTATATGTTATTTACTTTTTAAAGTGGCATATGAGGACATATTACCCGCTTAGACTTATTTTACCTGAGCCGTTAGGCGATTGTATTATTATGTCTAGACGGATGATATATCCCAATATATCAAGTAAAAAAAACACAATTTTATCACTCTTCTCTTAAATTTTGAAGGATTCGTTTCATTTTGAATTCATTTAACGACTGAACTTAAGCAGACCTTCAAATTCCATTATGATACATCAAAGTCACTTCGCGACGTCACAAAATAACGTCACAAAGTTTTTGAACTTACCGTCCGCCATCTTGTTTTGAAGGACGCAAGACTTTTCCTACGAATGCAGGTTGGAACTTTGAAATGTGAATAAATAAATTGCATATGCAAAATTTTCAATTTCTTATGACTCCAAACAAAAGCTCATTCTTTTCTCAATCAAGCTATACTCCCGACAAACACAGTTTTACGTGATAGCGGAGAGACACGGTAGATTAATTAAAGATTATTACATACTGCACTAATTCTCTTTCCCTGTGTAATATAGTCAATCCCATAATAGTTTTTGAGTAATGTTCCGAACAAATTTCACAAAATAAAACGAGGTAATTAATATTCCTATCAATGCCAAAATGTATAGGTTTCTGAATTTCTTAATATAATATGATATACCTAAACATCTCAAGATTTTGTGAATAAAATTTCAATTAATCAGATTCTGACTTAATCAGTTTTGTTATTAACTTGTTCTATAAGCTTACGTCGTTCCATGGGTAAACTCTTCAGTTTCAGCTACAATGTGTTGACCGGAAGCAGAAAATATTTCATATTTTATCTGCCCGTTTGTTTTTCCAACTTTCTTCTGATTATCACGCTGTTTGTCCGTTATTTCCTTTTGATGCACGTCGTCTAGAGTTGTTTCGGTTTCAACAAATGAGCCATTTGGCAATAAAGGCGTCGATTCCTCGACACTGACACTTTCCTTATAAGGCATTCTTGGATCTTTGGTTGTTACATCACACTCACTAACCCTTACAATTTACAGTTTGAACACTAAAGTTTACAGACTACGATCGAGCAGAGATTATTATGTGAACTAATAACAAATCATATATAATATACAACACATATGCATCTCATGAACACCGTCTTAAATACCCCACAATATGACCTAGTTCATATCTAGTATTGACACCTTCTGTTCTTCACTCAACTGTCGCTTTCCATGACTATGCATAAACAAATTCAATATCTCCTATATAGTCTAAGTAGTTAGATATCTAGGACAAGAAGTGTTACACTCACTACATTAACGACACAGGAAAACGATCTGATATAATTATTTTCTGTTGACATTGTAACCGAAATTTAAACTGCAATGACTTTGTATAAAACGCAATATATCCTAAATATGGCACATATAAACTGGAATAAATGGAACTAATGAGTCAAGGTACAGATATCACACGCTTTTCTCAGCACTGACAAACAGTACACAACATCACAAGTACGCACACCAAACGAAGAAATACACTTAACCGTTTTAGAAACGCAAAGATTTCCCCTGTTGGACGTTTTCATTTGATTGACGGTATTGTTTTTATTTCATTGTAGTCATTTTTTGCGATTAATTACTGAAACGTTTACAGGAATTCAATTCTATATTGTTTTTGTTGTGTATTAAATTTGAATAGATTTGAAACAGTCACGATAACACTGTTCAAAGAAATATTCTGCCGCTTTTGCGATTTTAAACCGGTTGAGTGTAAAAATGTAGTTGGTTTGAACAGAGCCACGTATTTTAGATAGATTGGTTATTGCAATAACATCCCATGCACAAAGACGAAAATATTTCTTATTCATTCAGAATAACAGTAAAACACTTCTACTTTGAGAGTTAATTTTGTTTTCGTTATCTGGAAGCAACTTGTAACCAGTTTGACTGACCTCCACTAGATTCCAGTAAATTATGGCTCACAAAAGATATCATAACGTCATGTGTAGTCACACACACTGCCTTGTTTCTATTTTTATCAACATTGCTTCTTTCCCTTCCACTTGCACAATGATTTTCTTTTATACAATGAAACATGGTTTTTCAATATGCATCTTATATCTTTTTCTGTAACGCGGTGGAATATGTTGCCGTATAAACAACTTTTTACAAAGTTGTCTTAAACTCCTAAACGAATAGGTAAATCTCAACAGAAAAGTGAACTTACATAAGATAGCAATAAATGAGGATTAAAATAGTCAGTTAAGTTTACTTCTTTTGCACCATCTACTAACACAGTCCAGCGGATATTACATATACAGACTGTTAAAATTTTGTACGATTGTGTGTTTATTGTGCCAAGAATGTATGCAGGGTGGGAAATATAGTCGGAATAATTAAAATCATAAATTTAACTGTTCGTTTATTGGATGTTTTGCGCTGAAAAAATTTACAATCACGAATTTTTATGTTTATTTCGTTAAGCTTAGTTAAACAATATCTGATATACAACAACGTTAAACAGAAATATGCACCAGGAGATAATCAGTCATATGAAATGTTTTCAGAAAATTGTGTATTTCTTGTTAAAGTATTGCTAGTTAAAATGCATAAAATAACAAGGATTCATCATATATCAAAATGTTTTCACTATCTCCACAAGGGAAGAGTATGTCCCTGTAGCAAAGCCAACCAAACCAAGCACGATAATAAACCAGTTTTTGACAGAAACGAGTTTACTGCACTTAAACGTAACAAGTTCTATGACAGCTGGCAGTATAAGGGCAAGGAATGAGCTTGCAAATGCCCCAATCAGGGAAATCAGCAGATCTAGATGTGGTACGAGTGATGACAAACCACCTGCAGTAAATAAAATGAGTCATATCATTAATAGTGTTGTTATTTCTACATCATTTGTCCACTACTGATTAAAATGAATAGGAAAATAATTGTGGATATCGATTTGTTTCTATGACTTATAAATATATGGTTGAATCATATTTGAATATGTTGTTACTAAGCAAAGTTTGCGTTGTTCTAAAGTTGCAGGATATCATTACATTCATGTAAAACATTCTGATGCTTAAGTTGTCAAATATTTGGGAGTATTTTGGCATACACTGTAAAAATGGCTTCATATCATAAAACATATAACATATTTGTTTTGCAACATGTTTTTCCGAATTGTTTTAGATTAAGGATATTTACAGCATTTGAAAGCAACGTTTCTCCGGTAACATAAAATATATTAATGGTATTAAATATTTATTTAAAATCAGTAGCTATACATACAAATCGTATCTTTTAGCAGTGTTCATTTCATTGACATTTGAGGTCAATAAAAGTTTTGCAGATATATTCGAAATTTCGGTTTAATAATGTTGCAAAATTGTAAAGAAAATATCAATTTTTAATACAAATAAGATAATGTCAAACTTTATTACACATTTATATGTACAAATCTTAAACTGATTCGATGCGTGAATGGTCGCGGAAAATAGCACGCGTGTTCCTGTATGTCATATAATACAGAATCTGGACATAACTATTGAAAAATACGTACATATTACTAGTACCAAGCTAAATCTAAAGATATATTCTGCATATTTTGGCAAAGTTATTCTCCGTCCTTCCGTTATACTTTCTATGAACGGCCAGATGATATTAATAGGAACATAAAACATTAGACCATAGGAGATAAACAATGTAGCTGCGAACATGAGCTTCACTGATAAATACAGCCTGAAATATAAAAGACAAAATATTAAATGACTCGGGTAAACTGCTTTGGGTTTTAAACTAGAAGTTATTATTGCAGAATCACGAATTTCATTCTTGTCCGATTGTAAAGCAATTTTAAAGCAGTTCAAGTTTAAGAAAATAATTGACTGCAAAAACAATGT
>JAUMHA010266589.1:0-48039 GCA_032359765.1 Saxidomus gigantea | reverse complement strand
GGGCCATAACTATGTTAAAAATGATCGGAAAATGTGCACATCTCATCTTTGTACTGAACAAAATTAACTGGATGCCTTTTTGAAGTGTTTGTGGGTCTGGTCGATATTAGGAGTTTTCGAAAGGAAGTTATTTACTGGTGAACACCGCGCCGGGCCTGATCGTACATACTTTGTTGACGCAACTGAGAAATAAAAGCGTTCTTACATTAAGTACGTTATTTTCCAATTATTCACGAGGTTCCAAGTTTCTTAAGAAAAACCGCTTCACGAATATGGTGATATACATGGTACGAGTTTAACATGCCCCAACCATTGAAAGTAGTGAATCGGTTCCGTCCGTCAGTCTGCACTTCGTATTTGGGCTGTAACTGCTATATGGTTGCACCAAGTTTCAAACTGCGTCATACAGTTGAAACAAGAAACAGAAGTGTGTGACATATACCACATCTAAGTAGCTACATCCACGGTCAATATCACACTCAAAACCTGAAAGGTAGTGTTGTATAGCGGTACTTGTTGCATGCATAGACTGAAATAACAATAAATTGGTACAATTGTTGCCCATTTCCCAAGAGTATGTGAAGGTCAGTAGGGCCAAAACCTGTGATAATGGCTTAAAAACCATTAGTTCGTGTACGGGCTTTAACGTCTACACGCATAAACATATTTTTAATATAAATTTTATACATTGTTCCCTACTTAGGTGAAGTTTGTCGTAGATTTTTAAAAAAACATTATTTGTTACAATCATTGTATAACCGACTGTCATAGAAAATGATAATAGAATCTTTTGGAGACAAAACTCAAACAATTGATGATCAGTAAGACATTTTATTTCATTTAGTGACCTATTTCATTGTGCAATTATGAGCATGTGTTTTGTTTTATTTGCTTAGATTTTGAAAAGACCTTACCAATCATGGAATGGTGTTTCAGTATACATTTTCTAAATACTACAAACAGATTTAAACATTTGAAGATTTTAGCGATTGAACTTCCAGCACTTGACATGTTTAGTTTAGAATAACTTCAAACAGTAAAAAAACTGTTGTTGTCTATACCACACTGATATGTCATGCATAACACCAAGAGGGCTACCATTAAGGTCGAGGTCATACGTTTGGCTCAAACTTGTAATTAAAGGGGTTTGTTCTTGTTTTTATAGGGCTGTAACAAATACATATTAAATAGACTTATTTTGAAATAACTTCTCACAGTTTTTACACATACCTTGCCTGTTCAATGTCACACTTCAGGATAAATATTATACCTCAAAGGTCATGTTCTATATCGCCAAAACTTTTGAAGAAACTGTTTGACGCTTTAAGTAAATGCTAAAGTCATAGAGAGGATGTACAAAATCCGTTTTACAACCACTCTCGGCTGAAAGTCAAGATCCGACTGAAGGGTCAAAGGTTACCAGACTATAATTCCTGTTTTGCAAGAATTTTCATTACATTTTGTTCAAACATTCATCTCATCATGTTGACAATAGTTAGGGTCACTCCGTGGGTCAAAAGTCATGACAATATATCTCCGTAACCACTTGAATGATATGTTCATTTCATCTCTCCAACATACCGCATAACCGTTCAAATTGGCGTCTTTGTATTACATGACAATACTCTTGCATTTGTTTAATTACAGTTTCCATTCAAACTCTGTGCAACCTATGAAGAACTGTAATGTTTTATATCCTTGTGCACGACAATAGCACGACAATTTTTTTTTCTCTTCCACGACACATATTAATAGGTTATGCTTGTCGGCATTCTGGGGAATATTAAACAGAGAAAATCTCTAATCTTGCCATGAAAAAAAACCCAGCATATTTGACTTACTGACTTATTATCAATAGTTATTGATAAATGACCCTAGGATGCAAGTAATAAAATGAAGAACATATTCCTACACCAGACCACAGAAAAGTTTAAAACACAGTATCACAAAACAATTTCCTCACTGTGAGAACATTATTCGTGCATCCAATAAATGCCAAATTTGGTATGCTGTTGGTTTGTGGTATGTTTGTGGCGTGTTTCATATTGCACTTTCTCTCAATGTTTTCTGTCTGTGTGTAAAATTTAAATATATTTTTTTGAATACTTTCATAATTATGTGACACACGGACGGATCCCATTTCCATAACCGCTACGCATTGGCGGGAGATAATTAACGCTGTCTTATTAGTAATCTTAATTAAAACATTTCTATCTAAATATTGAATTCTAGATCAATTATTGTATGACCGGCGTTACGGTATATTTGCGTACTCATGTCACAAGTCTTTGAACAAATTATAAATGTGACAATTATTCCATTCTCTTAAAAAAATTTAAAAACCATGAAATGTAGCTATTTTATTTTAATTTGCATAGAAACATCAATAGTTTTGATATTGACCGAGCGGGTCAAAATTGTTTGCTTACAACCCGTATGGATACACTGTTAGCCTTTTTAAAAAGCTTGGTTTTTGGTATGATCTGGAAATGGGCGAAATGACAAGCCTACATAGTTGACTGTACAAGAAGTTATCAATTTTATTATGTTAATATAAACATGATTTATAAACATACAAAAGTGTATTCATCAGGAACCAATTATACTCTGAGGAATAGTCAATACCACTACAATTTCCTGTTTATGTACACTATATTTGTATTCCGTAAGAATATATTCCCTCAATATGTGAGACTGACATCCAGGGCAAAACATGTAACACTATGTACTGTTACATAAACGAGGCAATGCCGAGTTTGGTTTTATATCAATGCTCTAATTACTGTATGTAAATTTAAAAAGTCATGTTGAAGCAAGGTCGGGTTTTACTTTCATATCATTGCCCCTAATTACATCATGCAAATTCAAAGAACCTTGGTAATAGTAATGTGCACTTTTATATAAATATCGCAAAGCCGATTTTGGTTTTAAATCAATGCCCCTATTTACCATATGCAAATTAAAATATCCTGCTGAAACAAGATCGAGCTTGGTGTTATATCAAATTGAATGTCCCAAATTACTGTATGCAAATTCAAAGAATCCTGTTAACAGTTGTCAAGATGCAGTCCAAACACAAGTTAACACATGTGATTAGTAGATCTGAGTCCATGTCAACACTCAAACAAACCACATTGCTGTTCTTGAATACCGTATGTTAATTCACGATGTTCCTTTCCGTGTCAGTGGGTACTTTGTTTAATTCGTAATGGAAACCGTCGGGCTATAGGTATGATTACTGAAAAATACCTATGTTCCACATAAATGTAGTCCCTATTAACATTTGGCGTCATTTTCCTCCGTGTTTAAACGCACTTGTAATGGAAATATTATTCTTTTGTTAGATTGTATCCACTGCAGGTGATTGTAATCTATATACCAAATTCCATGACTACATCTGAAGTGTTAGCTAAGTCGAAGTGAATGAGTTAATTCTTGCATGTTTGCTGGCTGATATATGTTTACACCCAATGTTCCTGTCACGTGACCAGGACTGTTTAGCATCATGAAGAAATCTTAAATTGTTGAATACAAGCACAGCAGATCTTTCACTACGACTTGAATGACGTTTAACTTACAGTTTTACAACATACATCAACCACATGTCGCCTTGCCATCCCAAAGGAATTAGAGTAATTTCAAGTACAAATTACGAAATAGGCATGCTTCACGGAAATCAGCTGATTTCGAGCGGAAAACGAATAAAATTTGTGCTTGCATGTAACATTTCAAAATGGGAAAAGCACTAAAGAGAACTTTGAAATTTTTATTTGATGTACACAGTCGAAGGCAATGGTATTTAATTATTTTATGTATTACTAATATTCATTTGAAGGCATTTATCAAAGTTTGCTCTCTTAAAGAAACTTAACACTTACCATTTCATAAATTGTCCCCCGTCAGTAAAATATGGAAATACAGGTAGGTGTAATGTAAATATCTGACATTGCATAATTTATCGTAGAGTCATTCAAAGTAATTTAGAGATTTTCCATCAATTTTATATCGACGTTTTAGAGGAAGAAACTTGGAAAAGCCAGTAAAAACCCATCTGTATCGTCTCATGTTAATCCACAACAAAGAGTGAATATTTGAAGTGCTTATTAGACCTAATTCTACTTCCAACAATCTGAACAATCGTGTTTAAGTATCAATATACTGTATATTGAGTAAGTTTCGCTTGAAGAAAGTTTCGCAACATGTGAGCAGACAGATTAATTGGCGAATTTTAATTAGGCGAAAGGAGCATTCTCTTATGGTAAATGTATGTGAAATTAATCTTTCATTAGACTTTTAAATTAGTAAAGTGGGAAATTCGCGAAAATTGCGAAAAGTAAATCATTGCGTAAATTACTCAATTTACGGTTTATAGGATTGCATTTCGAATAAGCAATCTCATTGATCGTAATTACTTAAAGGTTTTTCTTATAAACTAAGTGAGATTTCGTGATTTATATATCTTTTGCTTTAAGCTTGCCATAGATTCCGGTACTATTGACATAGTTTTCAAAAGAACAGCAATGAAGTTTTTTCCGCCTTTACAAATCTCTTTCAATGATTGATTTTATTAAGCCCTTGTCGGAATATTTCTGTGATATAGTGATCCTACCGCTATTCTTATGATTTATTACCTGCTATTCTATGAACTTCGGGATTGCTGTACTGCTGAATCATTTGCAAATGAATAATATTAGTTTTGGATGTGCATTTCACCAATATTACTGATTCCAAAACTTCAACATCAAGAACCAAATAATATTGAATGGAAATTGAAATAAATAAAACACTTTTAATTACACATGTAAATAAAATACCTGCAAGATGTTAAATTACGAAAATGTCTCTTGTATTTAATCTGGTACAAGAAAATTGAATCTGAGATTAATTGAATTACATACAGCCTTATGGAATGATACAGAGCAGGTTTATAACTTGAAATATATGCTTGAAAGAGTGTATGTAGCAATGGAATATCCTGCAAATTATATAACTGTTGTATTATAATTCCCCAACTAGTCATCTAACTGGTTTGGGGAGTACAGGTTTGCGCTGTTCCGTCCTTGTGTATCCGGTCTGTATCTTCCACTTCTGTATCTACCCATGCCCTAAGGATGTGTCAAGCAAAACACGTAGTCCCACAACTATTACCTTACTACAGTATAAGTATAATGATCTGCGACATACACGTTCTACATGGCATTTTATTGTATTATCTTTACCACTCCATAAATATGTACACCCTTCTTTATAGACTGTTCCAAACCGGTAGGAGACCTTGTATTGCATGAAAATACCTCTTCAGTTTGTTTTACATGTACTATGAAATTTTCATGCTTGCATACAACATGTTTACTGTAATTTTACAATCATAATGAAGCAGAAAAATGCACTATATTAAAGGATTAAATCATGTATTGCACTCATGCACTGGTAACAGATTGTGGTGAACACATATATCTGCTGTGTTACCTTCACGTTATCTTTACTTTTCTGTACTTGAAATCATCAGACAATCACAGAATCAATCAGTTCACAATATACATGTATTGGAACCATAATTTGCACATTTCCAAAATTAAACAAAAACAAATTATTTCTTAAAGCTCCAACCGGTGTAGATAAAATAACCATAAATTTCATACTTCAAATTCACTACATGTATTTAAAAAAACCTGTATTTGAGCACGTTCTTAAATCCTTATACAATGGTTTTTAAACACGCGTTATTTTTAGACTTCACAAACGACGCATGTTAAGGACGAGAAGAATCTGACGAAATTTACGACAAGATAATTAGATAGTACCTTTCAATGTACAGTAAAATTTAGAGGAAAGACCGTTTATACTACTATTTGTAGAACTTTTGGCCCAACCCTTTTGCTGGTATAATGTCCTTAAAGTGTCCTCATGTATTACACTAGAATTATGTGTATCAACATGTATAGAATAATTTTTCTTTGTATTTTACTTATGTCTTGGTAGGTTGAATACTTGTAAGATTTCATACTGCCTGTACATGTAAACTAAGAATAAACGTTCTTATTCCGTTTATTCAAACAGACGATATTGCAGATGAATTTCTAATTATTCAAGACAGACGATATTGCAGACGAATTTCTAATTATTCTGCAAGTATGTATAAGGAATAAGGAATCTGTGTATATATATTTCTTACTTTTGTAAGAAATACTGGCGATTCGAAGCCCTTTACTTCAAAAGTTCAATAAAAACATTTTTTCGGACATGCGTATTGTTGATTCGTTTAGCTTGTTAACGTTTTATAGATTTTTATTTTTATATTTTGGGGTATAGGTAAAACAATATTGTCCGCATTCATCTCCAAAATGCTTTATAACATGTTTATAAAACCTGGTAGGAGGCATTAGTATGAAATACAGTTGTACATATTGTATTTTGGGTCATATTGATAAAGGTATAGGACAAAGGAGCCTGAAAATTGAAAATATTGACCGTACTTCATTTTCAGAACATGAAATATGCCGCTCTTTATCTTTGTATGCCATTTTAGATTCTCATAAAACTTGGTGAACAGCATTATCATCATTATTATTAAGTCTTATTGTGCATATTGTACTTTGTGGTTAAATGTATATGCTTAAAGGTCAAGGTCACAGGAAACAGAAAATTGAACACATTGTCCGCTCATAATCTCCAAACCCCCTGGTTTGATTTTCATTAAACATGGTGTGGGGCATCAGTAATAAGTGTAATTGTGCACATCATATTTTTGGGGGTCATTAGTATTTGATTTCGTAACAGTATTGTGGCGCATTGAGATAATGAGGAACCAAACAAATTGTTTAGATAAGAGTTTACCACTACAAACCGGGACTTAAAATGTCTAATACCTTATAATATAGCAAAAGTTAAATTTTACAAGAAAATAAATGGAGATACAATATTTATATTAGGTATATTTATTTACGTTGTGTGTCAATGAAAATGTTATTTTCCGTTTAAATATATTCGCTCCAGCACCCGAATGAATACTTAATATCCATTTGTCCGTAACATTTATTCTGATGTGTTCCTTACATTTTTAAATAAAAGATTGGTTTCACATATTGAAATTTTCACTAGAATCTAATCTTTGTGTTTTCCTATAACTGTATTGAAATAGTGTACATAAAAGTTTCTTTAAAAGCATTACATCTCGTATGACTTTATAAAATCATCTAGGGCTCCATAAATCTCTGTAATGGAATGCATGTTAGGCGTCCCAAACAACTTAAGAATATTGGAAATGCAAGTTAGAAAAAGGAATGCTTTATGATGCAAACAGAACTCATTTCGTTTCTTACGGGGAAATTAAGCACAAGTGCCCTATTCGCTATAAAGTTCATTGACATTTAAAAGTAAGATGGCAAAGTATTTTTGTACTATTACATGTATATTAAGGTTTTCTCAGGTTCACTAAAAAGTAAACTATGTTATACTTTATCATTAGCTGAAAGAGTTTAGTTACCTAATAGAAATGGGTATGTTTGCAACATTCAATCAGCGTATTGATACACGAGGAGTACGGAGCACAATCATTTTCCACAGGCTATAGTTGCAAAAGATACATTTTATATATCGAATGCAAATGTAAGTAAGACTCTTTTTAAAAACATTTAAGATTTTCCAAACTTTAATATTTATCAAATTTGAGCTTACATTTTGCTCAAGCAGAAGTGTTTATTGATTTACGTTTTAGATTCTACTAACTATAAAAATGAAAAAACAAAACAAATATTTATTGAAATGGCAATATGTCCGTCACTAGATGAGGAAACATGTAATTGTCTATTCCAAATTGATGTTGGAGATTCTCGCCACAGGTTGATATTTTCCTTGGTTAATTGAAATTATCAAGATGAAACAAGTGATTTTCACATCGGTAGTAGACTTGAATTCTTATAATTTGTATACTATATTTCATGCAAAGTGAACAGTACGGCGACTGCAAAATTTGTTGTAGCCCATGGGAATCATATTTTGTAACCCATAGGTTAAGAATCTGATTCTCTATTCATGCATACGCCGTAGTATATATATTTTAAGTGATCTTCCAGAGTGTGATGTGGAAGTTGTTCACGATAGTTTAACTTACTGTCCTATGTATTTAAGTGTCGTTAGTGGGACACTTAATTATCGGCAGCTCTGACTATAGTTTGTTTGAAGATTGGTGTGAACACACATTTTATTCCGTATGCGTACTTAGTTAGCTTGATTTTAACAGCTGAAAAGGTTTTGATTGGTTTTCAGAAATATTGAAGGAAACATGCTGAGGATTCATACGAAACTTTTCATTTCTCAGGTAATTATGTCCTGACAAAAATATCGGAAGGCATACATATTCATTTTATTTATTTCAAATAAATTTCAAAATTACTCATAAAACACACTTAAGTTAATACAATTCCCGTTCGGACATTCCATACACTTAGTCCTTCTGTATTTTTTTTTTAATACGCACAAGGTTTCGTTGCCTACGCCGATCTGAATTTCATTTGGTTTCTTTGGAATATTTTTGAATTTCTAGCCGGTAAATAGCTTAAGTGTGTATTTTGTAGCATCTAACACCACAACACTTCCCTCCTCCCCTCGAACCCTCCTGAGTCCCCATTGTCAATAGCGCCTATCTCACTAAATGATATGTTCAGTAAGGAGACTAGGTATGTATTTACATAAGGAGATTCGAGCAGCGTATATGCCTGGGCAAACACGATTTACGAGGAATACAAAAAGCGCAACACTTCAGAAATGTATATTGTAAAGATATAAAAACTCGCGACACTTACTAGGAAATCTGCGATATGTAAAAATGTAATTTTGTCTCTTGTAGTTAAACTGATACAAAAAGCCCTAATATCGGTTACTCTTCCGTAAGTAATTATCTTATGCTCCTTAGTTTCGTTACTCGTAAATTTAAATAGAATTTTTTGAAAGTGCAAACCTTTAGCACGCAAAGAGCTGTTTAAGAGATGAATTAATTTATTTGGAGGGAAATCGAATAGGGATTTCAAATGGTTGTGTCGTATTTTAATACAGTTATCACTTGAATGAATTAGGAAGACACGGCATCGTTGTGTTCAAAATCGTTCCAATGCAATAGTTAATGTCCACAATATTTATCACTCGTTTTTTTGTGACTCTATTTGTTCCCAAAAGACATATACTGCAGTCAGTATGAAAGTTCTTTGTATAATTAAACGCTATAGACCTAAAGAAGATGTTGGTGCCTGTATAAATTACATTGCCATGACAGATGTGTGTCGTTAGAATGCCCTAACTTTCGATTTAATATATTACTTATTAATGGGTTTGTCTGTACATTTAGACGCGTTCGCTGTGTGTCTGTGTTGTTGTTTACTGCTTTCACTGAGCAACGTTCAAAAAGTATGAGTGTGTATAATTTGCAGTTCTGGTCTATTCATCTCAATTTTCTTGTAGTTGAGGGAAATATACATTTGTGGTTAATTTATCTGTGGTCTTGTTCCTGTATTGTAGTGCTCGGTCGTACATGCATTTTTGGATCTAACGTTTCGTAAATTTAAGAAGATTTTTTGCAAATGTCTGTACATGTAAATTGTAGACTGGCAAGGTGATGACTTAATTGTGCATGGGAAATAAAATAAGGCTTCTTAATTGTTATGTTGCGTTTTTATTGTAATTTGTAATACAGCCGTCTTTGAATATATTGTAACAGTCACGGCATATTAGCACTTTTCGTGACTACGGTAAATGTCAAGAAATAATTGTTTTTACGTAGTACATTGGTGAAGAGATATGTTCACACTCGTTAAAAGGAATAATTCATAGAAATGCCCCAAACAGGAAGATATTGTCGAGCGTATAATAAGAAATAAATGAAATTAAACATTATTTAATGCATGTATAATTGAAATTGTATTCGAAGTAATCTGGTTTTACAAGGCCATAACCTTAAACTTAACCTACATCTATAACTTTATTAAGTATTAGATGATCCGTGTACTGTGGCGTGTTTACTGTGTACATTGTACCTGTAATATTGTTTACTCCTTGCACATTTCTTAACATTTAAATAGTATACTTTATATAGAGTTACAACTCTTGAAAAGCAATCATCCATTCCTATCAGATTCATTCTTACATGTTTTTCTGAGGTCTGGTTACTGAGTGATGCTGTGATCTATAGTACTTAGGGACTCTGCGTTTCCAATCCTCTTCGATGTCATGTTCATGTTTTTGGTATAGGTAACACGTGAAAATGAAGTTTTAAGCAGTTATGAAAACATTCATAAGGATACTATCCGTAAATATAGTTTCCACTGATTAAAATCAAAGATATGATGGCACATTTATCGAAGGGTAGACAATACACATTTTGAAGTCGTTTATCATTATCCAGCAAACTGCTATTTTGAAAATGCTAAATTAAAATGTCTTTTCGAATTAGT
Organism: Saxidomus gigantea; assembly: GCA_032359765.1. Classification (NCBI taxonomy): domain Eukaryota; kingdom Metazoa; phylum Mollusca; class Bivalvia; order Venerida; family Veneridae; genus Saxidomus; species Saxidomus gigantea. Next base: position 37,594 of record JAUMHA010266589.1, on the reverse strand, counting down.
TCATGTACTACTAAAACTCTTGTTAGAATCAAACGGTGGAATTTGATGTTGTTTTATTACACAGCAGCCGTACTGGTATATGTACATATTATAACAAACCTTCATACATCTAGTCACGAGGTATTTTCTCGCCACAAGTACAGTTACTGGTTCTCCATTTTACATCAATAGTAGTGAAGTTGGGATGCTATATCATTACCATATTTATCTTAATTATAAACATAATAATATGTTTTAATTCGTTAAATGTTATTATTAATCGAAATCAGTGGCACATGTACATATACGACACTTTATGACGTGAAAGTATTCATTATTTTTTTTTGAAGAAAAGGATATTGCATAGCTAAATAAGATAAAGGTTAGTTGAATAATAAGAAAATGAAACAATTTCGTACGATTTATCCAAAACATTTCCCTCGACTGTGTACCTACCGGTTGAAATGGAAAGTGTAGATGGAAAGCAGGCGTTTTGAAAGGTTGTATAATTCTTGATTCTCTATGCAATCAGTTTCTTATCATGACACATGCATATTCTGTATTTAGTACTTGATCTTTATCTAATTCTTGTGAGATATCGAACAGATTCCCTGTTACTGATGCCTGTTATTAAAGTGTTTGAAAAAGGTAAACACCATTGATTCAGAAATATAATGTGTCGTACTGTTAATTAAGTGAGTTGCTGTTCGTATACAGCAATATGCTACTAAAGAAAGCAATTTAATAAACGTTTTACAATGTCAGTGTATTAAGTTGTATTTCATACTTATCATGTCCAGCAAATGAGCAGGTCATGTGAGATAAATGATACAAATTGACCTAGACATTTAGAAAAGTTTATATAAAATACTATATTCCTGGCTATTAGAACATATACAAAAGATGCGGCGAAATTATATGATACTTTTTTCGATTATTAAATTTCATATGATCGATATTATACTGAAAGTAATTTTAACTGCAGATTGAATGTGTTTCATTGCATTATGGTTATGATGCCATGTTTTCATTTCGCGAAACAAAATTCACGCTAAAGATGTTTGAATCCCGGTGTTCATTTTATATCTAGCCTTTACTTTGTATCTCGAAAATTACACTAGTTCTATAACATCTTTAATTTCTATAACAGCAATATCATTAAAAATGGTCATTGTATCAGTAACTGTTTTGTTTTTGCCCTCAGTGTCTTGAGCGAATCAACAAATGAGAGTGACACTGTCAAGTAGAGTAAACCGATACGCTTGTTTTATATTAATCGAACTAGCAAGTACAAGCAGCGGATAACTTTTGTCAAACATGTCCGACTGCAGTGCCACATGACGTTTTCAGAATTCAGATAGACGATAGAAACTAAGTTCAGAAAGTGTTTGTATCGTTTTTTAAAGTATGTTATAGGAAAGGGAATAAGGATTCTTCGTAAAAGCGATATATATATACTTCTTTTTTTTGTAGGAAATTCTTGTATTTGTGCATAGCGTGAATATAAAGTTCAGTACAAATGTTTGACTTGTATTTTGCTGAATCGTTTATTATAACAGTTTTTGGATTTTTATTGAGGTAAGTAATATTACATTGTTTTGTCTCTTTTAAGCTTTTGAATATCATAACATTGATGCATATTTATACAATATAACAAAACGAACAATCAAAATCAGTTTATGTTTGATTTCGTAATCATAGTAGTAATCTGCAACGCCTAACAGACATAAAACAAAAATAAAACAGATATATAAGCAATTTTAAAGCCCTAGAGTATCTTTGAATTTACTGATGTAGTAACATAAATTTATTTATAGGATAATGATAGAACTGTGTTCTATTCGCTCTAAAACAATGTTGACATAAATGCCTTTCTGTCTTATTCAATGTATTTCTTCAAGACAAAGATTGCCAGAAAGCCTTTCTTATTTCTTGCAATATCATTGAAAAACATACTGCGCTATGTTTTTAATATGTACTCATCCTTTTAAAAAGCAAAGTTAGGAATGTTTTTGTGTACAAAGAAAGGTCATTTATATCGTTCTTGATAAAATGAGAGCTACTTGTAAATGTGATCCTGTGACTTTAAATATCTCGAATAAGATTAAACCAACGACAAAGTCGAACACATTAAAATAGCGGAACATGATGTACTGACAGATGTTTGGTGCTTACATTGTGTTGATGAAAGTATGAGCTTCAGTGTTTCATTCTAAAGTAACATCTGAACTTACAAGGTCAATTGTTAGTAACATACTTAGTCTGATCTGTCAAATTTAATTTTAATCAAAATATTTAAATTTACATTACCCTTCAAGGTGGCCGAATTGAACTATGGAGGATAATGAAGATTTAATTAAGTATCACCCTGTGATGATTATATTGATCAATTCTAAAAATCCAGTTAGAAAAGACAATCACAGTTTTGCTCAGATTGTGTCTAAATACTATATATTAGTAGAATCACCGAAGTAAATAATATAACATTACTGCTTGGACATAATGTATGATCAGGTGCACTCAGTATACAATCTTCCATTCAATTAAACTAGAGCCTTACTAACATTTGTATTAGATTTGTAAAACCTATCTGGTGCAATTATAGCCTGTTACAAATATGTGTGTCTGGTACTCCTCGTTGGTGTTTTATAGTAGTTATTGTAATAAGACGAATCCAAATGACCTGTTTCTAATAAGTCTCAATTTATCGTGTTTGGTTGTATTACAAATAACCGTAATAAAATATAGCATAATCATTAACAAGAGCAATTTGTAAAACATGTATGCCCGCTTTGATGCATCAGTACTGTCAAAAAAGAAAAACATGTGACCTGGAAAAGAAAAAAGAAGTCCCGGTGACCTTAAACTTTGTCCTATTTACCTCTAAATCAACAGGGGTCATCCGCTGGTCATGACCAAGTTTCAAGATGCTAGGCCTACGCGTTATTGAGTTATCGTACGAAAACCGTTTTACTAGTCCGGGTCACTGTGACATTCGACCTACTGATCTTAAAATCAATAGGGGTCATTAACTTGTAATGACCAACATGCATACTAAGTTTAAGGAGTGTAGGTCAAAGTGTTCTAAAGTTATCGTCCGGAAACTATTCTCTACCAACTGACCGACCGACAGACCTACATGTGAAAAGCAATATACCCCCTCTTCTTCGAAGGGGGCATAAAAATCCTTATTCAGTTTTTTTCTTGCAACAAATCTGTTCAACAGCTTTATATTTTATTGCGTGCTTCTGATTATGCTCTTTGACATAAATTTTCTTAAACGTACGCGTGACGGTGTTTAGGAACATAACGTAATGATTTATGGAAGAGAGATTGAGATTGAGTTTTCATGTATCAGTTCAACTGCCAGAGACGTAAATTGCATTTATACACCGAAAATCAAAGTGTTTTATACTTTGATTTTATAAATCTAGTAAAGACAATTTTACTTTTGATACGTATATTATATACTGACTAAGTAAGTGTTTAATACCAAGCGTTACATAATAAATTCAGCTTTGACGACAGCTAGCAGCTTGTATGAAAATAGAGCAAACTTCGAATAGGATGACAGTATCAACAAGTCCTAGATGGTATTGATAACATTAACTCATCGAAGGAGACGTGTAAGGGCGAAATACTTTCATCACATTTCCTATTGATGACATAAAACACTTAAACACAAGAAGTAATTGTCACGTTCTTTGAAGCACGGTGATAATATTTGATGGGCAGAACTATTTGTGCGAAAAATAATTGCGTAATCTTTTTTTCCTGCCTATGCAGGCATTGTACATAATATTTATCTGTTCAAGTCTTGATTTTGACATCTCTTTGAATTTGGGACATTTTACCTACTTTACTGATTGATATTAACGAACATTTTACCACGCCATTTTTAGTATCAGCAATTACGCTGATGTAGCACTTTGACCGATCATGGTCACTAAAAGTTTGTTTAATGTTTTTTTTCAATCTAATTATACCAGATTCGTAATATTAGTACATTGTGTACGTTTATCTGCGTTGATTTATCAAATATTCACATGCAACTGAAGCTGTTGTAGTCCTCGACAGTGCAAGTGCTTCTAGTATAAGTTGACAGATCTTAGCACCAGTGGTTTTAATATTTTATAAATTGTGTCATAGCCATATTAAACTATAAGCATTTAATTTAATTAAGTTAGCGTACTCATGTCACAATGGGCACAAAACAAACATAAAGACTTCGACATTCTGCTTGGTATCGGTAAATATTGAACCCAATCAAGGTGACCATTATTGATTTCAGAAAGCTTTTATCAATGTTTTATACTACTAAAGTCATGACCATTGCCATACCATTGCAAAACCAAAATAGTTTTACCGATACAACAGTTTTATTCCCATTAAGTACAGAGCAAATCTCTTAAAAATCATTCGGCTATCCTACAATCCTTTCTGTTGGGTATATTTTCTATTGTACTTGTCAATAAGAGAAGTAATTCAGTATAATTCATTTCCTGCATGTTTTAAACCATCTGCTGTACTTTAAACTATTAATTAAGATGAAACAAGTAATTTTCACATCGGTAGTAGACTCGAATTCTTTTAATTTGTTAACTACAATTCATGCCAAATGGGCGAGTTGTGAACAGTTTAACAAAGAAAGATTTTTATGAAGCCTACGGGAGTCATTTTATAAATCTAACACAAAGAAATATATCACCTATTATCATAGCTATTTAAATTTACCTGCAAACTGCATTTGCTTGTTATCAGCATTTTAAAGAAGAGAATGTGAAACAATGTGAACTACGTCGATTCTAAATTTAATTTGGTGTCTTTGGACAGTTTGTGAATGCTTACCCGGTAAATAGATAAAGTATGTATTTTGCAGTATCCACAACAACTTTCCCTGCCAGCAGCGCCAATTATACTTTCTACTAAACTATATGTCTACGAAGGGAAGGGCAAACAATTACATTAGACGTTTTGAACGGCGAATGCCCGAGCAAAAACGATAGACGACGCAACATTTTCAAAATATGAAATGTAGAGACATAACATTCTTCGAAAATTCTAGGAATCTGCGCGATATAAAAATGCCATTTTGTCTCTGGCAGTTTGTTTCCGTTAACCATTACTTTATGCTCCTAAGCTTCATTAAGCGTAAATTTATGAAGAGTTTTGTGAAGCATGCAAAGAGCTGTTAGATGAATACATTTATAAGGAGAAAATCGAATAAGGATTTTGTATGGTTGTATTGTATTTAGATATTGTTATTTGTGATACAATATTTCTTGAATGAATTTTGTCAGACAAGACATCGTTGTGTTGAGAATCGTTTTAATACTATGGCAAATGTCCACAAATCGTTATTGTTCTGTATGTTAGAAATAAAACTCGTGAAGCCGAGAGATTCTCAAAAGGCAGATACTGCAACCAGTATGTAAGTTCAATATAAAATTAAAACATTATGGAATTAAAGAACATGTTGGTGCCTATATAACCCACATTGTTATGATAGATGTGTGGCTTTAAAAGGCCTAAACCTTAGGTTCAATATATTACTCCATAATGTGTTTTACGTACGCCGTGCGTCTGTGTTGTTGTTTACTTCTTTCACTAAGCAAGTCTCTAATAGTATAGTTGTATAGAAAAACAGTTCTTGCCCAGTCGTCTTCGTTTTCGTATAGTTGGGGGATACATGTATATTCCTTTGAGGTTGTTTTTGTCTGATTGCTGCGATAGTATTTCTAACATTCCCTTATCTGCCATGCCTGAATATAAGTTTCGTCAATGTATGTATATGTTCATGTACATTGTAGCACGCAAAGAACTGGTAAAAGGATGAGTAAATGTATTGCAGGAGAAATGAAATAAGGATTCTTAATGTTTCTGATGCGATTTATTCTTATTTTTAATATAATCATCTTTGAATAAATTGTTACAGGCACGGCATCGTTGCGCTTTTCACGACCATGGTAAATGTCAACAAATTTGTTTTATGTAGTATTGGTGAGGAAAGATTATCTCATTCGTTAAAATGAATAATTCGTAGACCTTTCCAAACAGTGATATATAGTCGATCCTATACAGTAAGTATAATTAAACATTATTAGATCTAAGCATATGTTTGTGCCTGTATAACCGATTATTCCATGACGGTTGTGTGGCTTACAAGGCCTTAACCTGGAATTAAACCTACATCTATAACTTATTTAGGGATTCTACATCTCGAATCCTCTTCACAAAGTGTGTGTGCATGTTATACGTATTGGTGGTAATTGTAAATGAAGATACAAGCAGCCAAGAAAACATTCATAAGGTTAATATTTTCAAATATAGTTTCCCACTGATTAATATCAGAGAAATGATGACACATTAACTTCTATACATTTATATATTGTCAAAAGGTCATCTACTTGCTACTACTATAGTTACTGGTTCTGCTAATTTTCAGCAATAGTAGTGAAGATGGCATGCTCTTCCTCCCTTTATATGATGTACCATATACATCTTAATTATGTACAGAAAAGTATTAAGTCTTATAGCAATCAATCAATAAATGGAACGTACATATACCACAACTTATGCTGTGAAAGTGTCCATTACTTTTCTTGAAGAAAACGGATTTTGCATCGGGAAATATGATAAAGGTTAGTTAATAATATAAATATGAAACAATTTCATACGATTGATCCGTAACATTTCCTTCGACTGGGTACCCGTGTAGCTGGAAATTCGACATTTGGAAAGGTATATAAATTCGTTTTCCCCCATGAAATCAGCTTCTTTCAGTGAATTTGTATTATTCGTGTGGGATATCGAACAGATTACCTGTGACTGATGTTTGTTTTAAAACTGTTTGAAAAAAAGGTTAACGTCATTAAATGTGTAACGCTGGTGAATGCTTTGCTGTTCGTATACAACAATACTCTAAAAAGGCTTTCAACTGTTACGGTAAATTGTATTTCATTTGAGTGTGTCTACAAATGAGCAGGTCAGTATGTGAGTTTAGCAAAAAACATTGACCTAGATTCAGTAAATTTATATAAATACACTATACAAATGTACATGAGCTTTTTTTACGGTTTTTTCCTTGCTCCTGCAACGTAGAAATGTACAGATAAAATTCCAGAGACTGATAACCTGCAAAACACTGCTACATCTTTTATCAAGACCAAGAAAGTGCGTAAGTCGTAAGAAAACGGTAAATCAGATGAAATATAAATGACGCAAATAACATTCTTAGTATAATACAAACAAAATAAATAAGTCCAAAATGTGTACGAAGCATTTTGAGGACGCGGCGATATTCTGTGACATTATTTTGATGACTTCATGTCATTTGTCCGATATCATACATTGTACTTCTGAACATAACTGCAAATTAAAGTGTGTAGGTTGCCTTGTTCATCAAATTCATTGCATTACGGTTATGGCGCCAGTGTTTCATTTCGCGAAAAAGGATTCACGTTCAATATGTTTGATTTCTGGTGTTTTCTGTATATCTAGCTTTAATATTGTTGATTCATTTTTGATTGAATAAAAATGGTCATTGTATTAGTTTTATATTTGCCCTCAGTGTCTTGAGCGAATCAACACATGAGAGTGACACTGTCAAGTAGAGTACACCGATACGCTTGTTTTATATAAATCGAACTAGCAAGTACAAGCAGCGGATTACTTTTGTCAAACATGTCCGACTGCAGTACCACATGCTGTTTTAATAATTCAGATAGAGTGTTCATATCTTTCTTAAAGTATGTAATAGGATTATGAACAAGGATTCGTTGTACAAGCGATATATATACCTCTTTTTTGTAGGAAATTCTGGTATCTATGTATAGCGTGAATATAAAATACAGCACAAATGTTTGACTTATATGTTGCTGATTCGTTTAGTTTAATAACAGTCTGTGGATTTTTATTGAGGTAAGTACATGTAATACTGCAGTATTTCATCTCTGCTAAGCTTTTGAATATCATAGCATGTTGTGCATATTTCAGACAATATAAAATAAACTAACAAATTAAATCAATTTTTATTTCTGTTGCTTGTCTATACACATACTACTTTTGTGACGTCATGGACGTCATATCAAACGTGACACGAAAGAGCGCGTTATGTTGACTTTTAGCCATCAGTGGCACACATTTACTTTTTTATAAAAATTTACATGACATCCGATTGAAAGGTATATAATAACAGAAATACTATAACAGTCGGTTGATCTGTGGGTGTATCTTATTCGGTGGCTGTAGTGTGCATGATCACACTCGAGGCCAACCGACTGTTATTATAATATTGTGTTTTTATAACTTCCCATAACAGTTATTAAACCATCATCTCTTCTATCGATATTAGCCACAGAATGACGTTCAAAGTAAATGACGTCATTTTTAAACACAATCGAGGAAACTGCTGTCCCATGATGCAACAAGAAATCACTCTTTTGAAAACCCAAGAGAAACTCGTAATTGCATACATGTAACATGTCTAAAAGGGACATAACGGAAACAAGAAAGTTGGAGTAAAATATCTATCGGTATTTATCTTTATGATTGTTTTGCATCGCATATTGTACATTATGGGTACGTTCACTTCGTCAATTAAACGATAAATATACATTCCATTGTACATACGTGATCTTGATGAGGATTTCTTTCACTGATACTCTTTTGCTAGCAAATTTCAATCGAAGCATTAGGTTAAGCATATAAATGACTTTAAAAATTGTCATGTTTCTTTTTTTTTACAGGCTCAGTTAACTTAGTTTAAATGCGTATACTTTAATTTTGCATCTATTCAAATAATCTTTATATCAGTGGTGACAACAATGTGATAACATTTGTCTGCTTATACTAGAAATACTTGTAATGAAGAGAACGATAGCAGCTTTAGTTGCATGTGAAGATTTGATAAAATCACGTAGAGATAAGAACCAAAATAATTAGGAATCTGGTTTAATCAGAATAAAGAAAACTTTAAAAATACTTTTTAACGCACGGGAGCGTTTAATGTGCTACATCAGCATTATCGCTGATACTTCAAGTTGAAGGGGTAAAATGTTCGTCAATAATAATCACGAGATTAGGTAAAATTCCCAAAATTTAATAGGATTTCGATATACAAGGTTTGAATAGATATATATTATGTATGTGCATGGCTGTAGGTAAAATATCTGCATAGGCACAAAAAAAACTATCACCTCCCCGGCCTCTACCAAACATTTGGAATGTTTCCATTTTTCTTCCCCGCACACTTACATACCAAGCACAATTATTTTACGCACTTTTTGTCAAAAAGTTCTTGCAATAAAATATTATCACTTCTTGTTTTAAGTGCTCTATGTCGTCAAAAGGAAATAGATTCGGCGAAGTGTGATGAAAAGTATCGCTTCGATGAGTTAATGTTATCAATCCCGTCTCAGAATTGTGATGCTGTCATCATATTCGAAGTTTTGTTCTACCAAACTTATAAGCTGCTGACTCTCATTAAAGCTGAATTAATTTCACAACGTTTGATATTAAATACTAATTTATTAACTATACGAATGTCCGTATAAAAAGTAAAAGTTAAAGTTGCATATCTATGCGATAATGCAAAAGAGTACAACACGCTTTTTTAACAGATAAACAAAATCAAGATATAAAATACTTGGAATTTCCAGGAAATCTTTGAGGGGTATAAATGCAAATTACGTCTCTTGTAGTTGAACTGATACATGAAAACTCAATCTTATTCTTTCTTCCATAAATCCTTACTTTATGTTCCTAAACACCATCACGCGTACATTTAAGAAGCTTTATGTCAAAGTGCATATCTGTAGCACGCAAGGAGCTATTAAACTGTTGAACAGATTAATTTGAAGAAAAACCGAATAAGGATTCTTAATGGTTGCGCTGTATTTTGATACTGTTATTTGTTATGCAACCAATCACAATAAAATGAGACAAATACGACATTGATGCGTTCAGAATCTTCTTTCTTATTACAATTACTACTGTAAACAACAAATCTTTAGAACATTGTTTTGCTGTAGAAAAATAAAATTTTCTCTCTTGGAGGGCTTTCCGATGTAGTAACATCGGTTGCGTGTTGTGACAAAGGACTGTGACAGTATTAGAGGCAGTTACTCCTCTTTAATTTTATAAATCAAAACAATATATGGATTAGAGATTTAAATCCGTCATATATCTTACGGCAAGTTTAACCTTTGCTACTTCAGAGATTTGTTTTTCATTTTTAGCACTTGTCATGTCGATTGGATGTTGTATTTCCGGTTAAAAAAGAAAATATTTTCATTTACATTAACTTTAATTACAGGCATTCCATGATTAAATGTGACCTTCTGCCCTAAGTATATCCATTATTTTACTCCTGAAAAATATCAGATAGGGCGATTTGTTGATCAATGTGATCAGTTAGATTTTACAAATGTAAAGAATCAAATAACGTCATACAATAGGAGACACTCCAAACCAGTGCCGTCGGATGTGTACTTACTGATAAATATAGAACGGAATCAATACAAATTTTAAATTATCTTAAGAGCATTTAAAATGTTCTTGTGTTAAAGGATATTGAATTAGCTAGTAGAATGATTGAACTGTGTTATATTTACTCTAAACAATGTTCACATAGCCCGTCATTCGTATTTATGTCGCTTTTTAACGAAAATGTGTTAACGGAAAGTTTCTTTTCTGTTTGCAATATCATTGACAAAAATGCTGCTCTATATTTATAATTATTATTTTCCATTTGAAAAGCATCACCAGCTAAGTTGTTTCGAAACTATAAAGGCTTGTTTCACTGGTAAAACCGTACATATTTCTGGGTAATAGAAGAGCTACGAGACTCATTATTGTTGCAGTCATAAGACCCCCGAGACTTTAAGTGATTTTCGCCATTAAAGAATCTTAAATGGAGACATAAATGTGACTGCTTATTTCCTAGCGAAATCAGCTCCTTTCCTTGACACATGCCTCCTTTGTAATTTGTACTCGAAATTACCACTTCTCCTTTGGGATGTCGAGCAGACTCCCTGTGACTGATGCCTCTTGTAAAACTGTAACTTAAACGTCATTCAAGTCGTATTGCCTTTAAACAATTTGCTACGTTCTTAAACCATAATAAGCTAAAAGAAAACATTACATCATTTACGCAAAGACAGTTTACATCGAGAGTTGATCTATGAAAGAATACTATATTTTCAACAAAAATATCACCAAACTATGTTTTAATTGGCAAATATATATTCACTTGCCTCTTCCTCACACATGTATGAACATTATTTTATATTACCCTTCAAAGTCACAATCATAATTTTAAGGACACTACCTACTGATTTTAACTTCTTGTCATATGAACTAGCAACGCAGATTTTTTCCAATTGAATAAAGAGAAAATCTTGAATATCCTGGTAAAGAAACCATCCTTTCCGTTAATATGCATATCTTAGTTTATGAATATAAGAACTCTCACTATGTGTTTACACGGCATTTACTTTATCTTCAGCATTGTTCTAGACCATAACTCAATATTGAAATTTGAAGGGTTATAGGCCTTTAAAGTGTGTTATGTGAATATTATCTTCTCCAGGAGCAAGCCATATCTTTCCTACTTTAAGATTATTAACTGGCAGTCAACAATGTATATTCTCCCCTTACTTCAGTTATTACAACAGATTAATATAAGAGGTTGAAACCTTTATGCATACTTTTTTCTAGTTCATACAGGTTTTATGGTGATTTCTCTAGTTAATATTGATATCTGATTTTAAATCATAAATAAGTGTCAAACTACTGAATACAGTTGAAATATGTATACCTAAAATGAAAACAGTAAAATATGTTTGTATAAGGTGATTTTAAAAAAGGAAATAAAACAAAACGAAACGTTGTACTTTTTGTATATATTGATTTGAAAAAGTAATTAAAAAAAAAGGAACGTTGTACTTGAAATCTAGTTGCAGATCTGTCGTCGATTTTTTGCGGAAAAATATAGTATAGTATTAAATATAAATATGTATCAATGTTAGGAATATCATAAAAAAATTCTCTTCTATCGATAACTTTGTTCATTTAAAAAAAAAAAAAAAATTATTTCTGGAATGAAAAATTGAAAAAGTTACAAAAAAACCACTATTTTTCAAAAGTCTGAAATTGATAAAGCTGCCTCTGGTAGTGCACTAATGGGTTTAGGGACACCATTTCGGACACTTTGCCTGAAATACATAGCTTTGATCAAGAGACGCAGTAAACGCGGTGGACAAAAGACGCCCTTTTATAAATGTATGCTTTCTAGTTTGTGTTCAAAGAGTGTGAATGAACAAAGAAATTTCATCAATATTTATTGCTTGCTTATTTAATTTATTTGACGTGGTATTATAATAAATGAATGAATAATACTTTTAAAGTACTACTAAATTAGACAAGTTTAACTCCATATTTAAATTTGTAGGTCGTACACCCTTATAATTACGGCGCTAATTGTGATAACGAATTAACATTCTAAATGTTTAGTCATGTAGCATTCTGTGCTGTTTACATGTTAGAAGTAACTCAAATATTACCCCGATTCCAAAATGTCTGGAATCCAATAATAAAAATTCTTATTTCATTAAAAGTGGTCATTATGTCATTATTGTTCTGCCCATTCTCCCTGTCTTGAGCGAAGCAACACGTGAAAGCAAGACTGTCAAGTAGAGTAAACCGATACGTTTGTTTTATATCAATCAAGCCGAAAACTACAAACAGCGGATGATCTTTGTCAAGCATGTCTTATACAAATGTAGCAGCGCTACAGGACATTATCAGAAAGACGATAATTCAATTATATTTTAATTATTTCTACAGATATTAGATAAGAATAAGGATTCTTGTAGTATCTTTTTACTTTTTCTCCATTAGACATAGTTGTACTTTGGAGCAATTTATTAATAGTGTAACAATCATAAAAAAGTGAAATGTTTGTTTTTCATTCGTTCAGTTTGATAATAATTTGTGGAGTTTTATTGGGGTAAGTAAGTGTTCATCAATTTAATCAGGTTAATTGATCATTACTAAATTTTGCATATATTTTGCATGAAAGTGCAGTGTTTTCAGTTAAAACATTATAAATAATATTCTAAAAGATAGTGTTGTTCGTTGTCTTCATACACTCAATAAATTCCATGAAATTACAAATGTTGCCATGAACTATTAATCAAATTAATGTTGTGTTTATGTAACACAAATATGTACCGGACTCTGAAAAAAATCAGGTCTGAACCACAGCCGTGTGCTTATTACAAGTAGATAAGATTTTGTATAAGAAACCGTATGTTTCAAATAGTTACCATAAACAGAATAGACAGAAGACAAACTACTTATTGCACCTGTAATACTAACTTATGCACATAGTTGAAAAAAACACATAACATACACGATTACTTAAACAGATATCTGGTTGAGTCCGAGCATACAATCTTAGAATGATCGGTTACTCGAAATGTTGATAATTGACATTTACGAGAGCTAAACCTTATCTAAAATCTGTATAAGTAATAAACATTGTACATTCCACCTTAATTGAGTTTTAATCATAAGCAAACATTATACTAAGCAAAATAAAAGACAACTGCAACCTTATGTACTAAATAATATTTTGGAGCACCAAACATCTAACTTTTTGCCCATCCCTCTGTCCTGTATAGAACTAAATGCCAATAGTCATTTCGCCATCAAGCGATAAGATGGGTAATGGATGGCTGTAAAGGGGTGAATCAATCTAACACCTAAATGATTATCTTGTCATTATATGAATGACTGTAGAGAGGTCAACCATTCTTAAACTTTAATAGCCTTCGAGTCATCAAGCAATGAATGGGTACCGAATCACTGTAGATGGGTCAATCATCTTACGTTTTATGCATTTTTAGGATATTGGTTAATACAAGGTCCCTGTAGAAACGTTTGTTTGTCTTGATTCGTTGATCAACATGGTTGTGTTTTTATCTTTCAGAGCTTTTAAGTAACATCTCCACAGAAACTAGGATGTGTAATACATGTATAGAGCATAATAAATGTATTCTTAGTTCATCTGGTACTGGAGAGCTGATGATCGTAAAATGTAAAAATTCGGAAAATGTCTTATGTAATTTCCGAAAGTGATTGGTAAATGTTCTTTAATTTCTGGTAATAATTAATAAATGTTTTATGTAATTCCTGATAATGATAAGCCTGTTGTAAAGGCTAAGAAGTCATATAAAAGTTTTTTTTGTGTTAAAGTCTTCTAAGGTAAAACGAATATTAATACCGGTAGGGTGATTTGTTGTATCTGCAAGGTGTAGTTCTCGGAACATTGCAATCTAACCGTAGATAAAGACGACACTGAAATATAAATACATGCTCTACATTTTCCTGTCCTGTACTGTAATGAAAACATATACATAAGTATAACGATGAAGCTTCTTGGTCTGATTTGTTTATCGTCTTTGTTCCAAACCGGCAAAAGATTGTTACGGAATATAGGTTTACTCGATTTTGACCGCCAGTCTGCGATTTCTCCAGTGCGTGTCTGGGATGTTACTTCTATATTCATTGGCCGATTTTCAAATGACTCCACATCGCTGTTGTCCATTACACGATTATGTGATGTTCACAACACCCGTGGGAGCTACATTGAAGGTCAAGGTCATACTTAGGGCTCAATACATGTAAAGCATAGTTGCATACAAGTATTTTGTGTCTTGGTTGTAACATATACATGCTGATTTTAAAACAACATCAGCAAAGTGTTCCGCATATTACAGTGATGTGTCATGCACCAGAAAAGATAGGTGCCAGGGTCATACTTAGGTCTCAAAACGAAATATAGGATAATATATCAGTATATCGTGTCCGACATGTATTACGTCAAGTAACATTCACTGATTTTGAAGTTTGACCTCTTTGAGTCATAGATCATATCACCAAACCATTTGGAGAATTTTCCTGAAATGTTGGTTATATTTTCATATTCCATTAAATTCGTTTGGTAACTTTGTGAAGCATGACAATACCTTATCCTCTTGTTTAACACTGGCTCATTAGAGATCAGACCTGGTGAGGTGATTTACTGCTTGTCTTTTTAGCAAATATAACGGATTCGTTTGTATAACTAGGATAAACGTTTTGATAATTATGAAGATTGCGAGGCACGAAGATTTTTCACAAGCTATTTTGCATATGAATAAACGGTTACATATAATATATATATTATGCATTTGAATTCTTGTTCACGTAAAATTTTACCTCCAGTCACGTTAAGCGGACATATCGCTCTAGTAGCATTGTCGTTAATACTTACAGTGACAAAATATCGGTAAATATTTACGTCAAATAAACAAAGTACATTTGCCTGAACTGAATGGATGTCAATAATTGGTGATTTAAGATAATAATAAGTTAAGACTTTTCTTTGAACCAATGGGCATTGCCTTTTCTCAGATATGTTATTTGTACTTTTATGTTATTAGAGGTCCTATTTTCTGTTAAAAACTATAGTTGACAAGAAATTTGTGATAAGTACATGCACTACCGGTGACTGGTTTTTATGAGCAAAGCTCATTTTGCATGTGATCGTCTTTTGTTTGGTAGGGTGAGACATTAAAGGTTTACATAACAAAGTCAGCCTAGAATCAGTATTTCTTCAAATTAATCAACCAAATATATATCCAATGACATTAAAAAAAAAAAATTCAATTCATTTCACTATTGTTTTAGAATAAACCACGAATTACTTTGAAGATTACTGACCGAACGCTATCTGCTATCAGTCCTTATGGCTCATTCGTTCTATAGTAACGCGCTGCATGCTAGTTATCAATGACAGGTGTCTGGTTTGTACTATTTAAATTTAGTCAATCAATATTTATTTGTTGTCTTTTTTTACAATTTCGACTTAAATAAAGTTAGTATTGTATAACAGAATCATAATTTTTATTGTAGATAATGTTAACATGTATAGACACATACCACGTATGTCGGCAGCATTTAACTCGCTAGACCAAATGTGTGCGTAGAAGGTTAACGAATACCTCGGCGGTAGACTAAACAGAACTGAGTCGCTACCATATATTTTGAATATTTCAGGTTTCCTCTTTGCATCGGCTAGCTAGGTATAAATGCTCTGTTTATATTTTAAGTTTATTTAAAAAAAGACCGTTTAAAAAATAGCATGTCTTCAAAAAGAAGCATGTTCGATGAAGTTTCACCCATACACTTATTCAATTATTTGATATGTCAATCCCTTATCGCAACAACTTGCTGATGCTGCGATCCTAAGGTCTCTCGATGTTTTACAATATTTATATGTAAACTGGATGCTGTCGACACAACTGAAACAATTATGCAAAGTGTAACGTTAGATTCTAAACAATTATTTATACAACGATTAAATATTTAAATTTCACAGTGCATTCTTTTTTTATAAACAAATGCACAACGCAAAAAGATTTTGAAAAAGAAAATGCATAAACGCAAAAAAACATATTAAACTTTTCAAGAAATCTGCGAGATATATAGCCGCAATTTTAATTTGTCTTGCAGTTAAACTGATACCGGAAACTAAATCTCTGTTTTTCTTCAATAAATCCTAACTTTATGTTCCTAAAACACATCATTCGTAAATTTAAGAAGCTTTATACCAAGGGGCATATCTGTAGCACACATAGTGCTGTTAAAGTGCTAAATTAGATGTATTTATAGCAAAGAAAATCCGAATAAGGATTCTTAATGTTGGAGTCGTGTGTTTATACTGAGCTTGTAATATAGCAGTTATTTTAATAAATTGGGACAGACACGGAACCGTTGCTTTCTGAATATTGTCATTAAAGTAACTGCAGATCTTTATTGTGCTGTTCCGTTGAAGGATGATAAACCGAAAAAGGAATAGAAATTCCCAAAAGATAGTACTGTCACTCCTATGCAAGCAGTTACACATGTAGTATAAATTACTCGTTATCCGATTGAGTTTCAAATGTATATGTTGGTGCCAGTATAACTGACATTGCAATGACAGATGTATATCTTTCCTAGGCGGTGACCTCGGATCCAACTTGTAAAAAGTGTATGTTTGTTTTGAATAGATTGAAATTAAACCAGTAGTGTACGGCTAGCCTATTGTCTGTTCTCAAAGTTTTTTGTTGGTCTATTTATTCACAGGGACGTACATGTTTATTGCATACTGTACGTTTGTGAAGAGTGTCACAATAAACTCAATATTTATTCGAACAAATAAATTAAATGCTGTCTCTAAGTTATATCTAATGTATATAAATAAGGAAAAACTGACGCTGAGTCACTTTTTAAAACTTTTTCTTCCTGATTAGGCGGTGTGCAACAGTTGCTTTAACTGACTTTGTCAGTGTCAATATTTCAATACTATACAAGGTTGCTTTTTTTGTGAAAAATTTAAACTTGCTGCACATATTATTTTGCCATGAATGTGTTGTCTTATAATGTTCTGATTACGTATCAGGGACAGTATTCATTTTGATGTATCTGTAAGTAATTAATTTGATATGATAAATTTGTTTTT
Organism: Saxidomus gigantea; assembly: GCA_032359765.1. NCBI lineage: Eukaryota > Metazoa > Mollusca > Bivalvia > Venerida > Veneridae > Saxidomus > Saxidomus gigantea. The sequence goes on along the minus strand of JAUMHA010266589.1, from coordinate 20,064 downwards.
GCATGCACTGATGCTGACTTATTTTCTCTTAATTTTCTAAACATTTCTCATGTATTAAGAACTTTTTTTGACCGTACTTTCCTGGTCATTTTGAGCAGTAGTATAGCTTTAACAAGTAATGCAAACATATCAAAATAAGGGAAAACTTAAAGAGAGTTGTATGAATTAATAGTTAGGTCTGTATAAAACATTTTTCAAATAATTTGAATTTTTTACATAAAACATTTTATTCGAATAATTAATGTTAGAGGTATAAAAATGATGCTGATATACTTGTGAGATCACAAGTAAAATAAATGCCTTGATATAATAAAAACAGACTTCTCATTGTTGGATATTGAACGACAGGAAAAAAAGCAAGAAACAAAATGTGTATGTATATCAATAAAATTTAAAGGAGTCATAAACAATTAATGGATTGAAGTGATCTCCTGTGGTGTGGAGGGGAGGGGGTCACTCACGAAGGAAGTTTTAATTTACATGTGTTTCATGTTAAATTGGTATATATGTACTGGTTACAATAACAGTGATTCTGACTATTTCTTTCATTACATGTAGCTTCTCTTCATACATGTATTCAGCAATTATTGAAATCGTTCTGTAATGCAGCCATTATGATATTTACACGATATTCTTAAAGTAACATTACCCTTCAAGGTGACCTAAAAAGACATTAGTCACTGATTTATACTACTTGAAATATGAACATTGCAAAGTTATAACAAAAATATATAAATATATACCACTGTTTTATTCCCATTGAATATAGAGAAAATCAGTTCAAGTCTTGTATGACTATCCTAGTCATAAAATAAAGATTCAATCCTTTTTATAACGTACATTTTAATTTATATCATTCAGTAAGAGAAGTAACTTGACATGATTCACATTTTACATGTTTTCAAAGCATTCATTAAGTTTTCGACTTCGTTCTTGATCATAACTCAAGATTGAAATTTTGAAGGCTAATACATGTATAACTTTAAAAATGTTCTTTGATATTGTGATATCTTTTTTTACCACACCTTTCTCTACATGTTTGCAGTTTATCTTACTTTATTACTGTAATCGTCACACCTTGTTTTACATACATTTCGTCAATCCCTGATTCATTTAACGATTGAATGATTAAATTTCAATTTGAATAACTCTAATAACCATATAAGAGTATTGTCGACATATACAATAAACTTGCACTAAAAAAGTTGGAATTTACCTAAAAGTTTGCTACAGCCAGGGCAATAATACAAAATTGTCTCTGGCAGAAAGCCTCAATCGCAGATTTTCTTAGTAATATACAGTTTCTTATGCAGTGCACTTATGCACGCGCTAAATACTCTGTTCATATCATAGGGCATATCTTGAACATTTGAAGGAAGGATAACTTAAACTATGAGCGGACATATGAAAAGAAACAATGAAAGTTCTGTCTTGGTTTATATTCCTGTATTAAATCATGTGATGCAACATACCTGAGCAATGGTCTACATGTATTAGATGTCTCTGCAGAATACATTAATTGCTAATGTAACAGCAAGTGCGATCCACCATCTTACCATCTTTGGGTAAGCACCACGCATAAAAGCAATGAAAATGAAACCATATATTTTTTTCAAAATGTTAATAAAATTCTCTCTCCTCTGTATAACTTCCATTTGAGATGGTAATAAGTAAAACACTGAGCAAACCATTAAGATCTTGATTTTCGCTACATGGACATAAATAATGTCAAAGACTTCCATAATTTGGCTGCGGCGCTTATATCATTTACGTACAATCGCATATTAAGATAACAACAAACTGCAGTTTCTTAAGAAAGAGAGCGATAAAATATTGAAGTAGTGCCAAAACGTCCATTCCATTGCTCTATTATATTTCAGCTAGTTTCTCTAAAGATGCGAACAAGACCATTCATAGAGTCTCAATGTCGCAATAAATGCACATTTTCGTTTTAAAATTGTTTTACTGATCAGCAATATTGTAAACATGCATAAGCGTCTAGTTATTCGACCATTATTCATTTCAAATTTTCTTTCAGTACGATTTCATTAACGAGACCAAAACCAATTTGTGGTACATTGTAATTAGGCTGCCAGCCTAAGTGCCGAATGCAGGTACATTTTATCTTTAGTGCAAACTTAAAATAAAGATACATTGTCTGCTCAACAAAATTTCATCACTGCACACTTTTACAAAAACAAAACCATTTTGAATTAATTTATAAATACTTTGTCAATTTAATTTTGGAATGAGAAACTGAAGAAACAATAATAAATAGGTAACATTGTAACGCCAACGACGTGGCACGGTAGAAAAGAAACCAACGCTAGCTTACTGATATCATTTTTGTAAATTAATAAAATGGTAACACATGTACAGAGATACATAGGAAACATTGTTCAAACTTTAAGATTACCAAACAATATTTTATAATCGATATGAATTAGATTATATATGAAAAATACTTCAACTACACGGGAAACTGGTTATTATGCAGAAAAGATAATGTTAGTAAGAAAGTCACGAATTAATATTCAGCATATTTTGAAAAGGTTTGAGCGTATTTCGCATTTCCTTTCAGTGAAAAAAAGTATAAATTTCCTTCTGATTTCACTCATACACAAAGTTTTATTTAAAAACATAATTCTGACGCCTTCGATTAGGCAACTGGACTACTGGCAGCAATCCAACATGTTCAATATCTTATAATCGTACAATGCAGTTCAATTGAAAACTCAGTAGATGTTTTTTTTTTAAAATACATGTATTGCACATATTATAAAATTATTTACATTTTATTAGGATTTCTATTTAACACGTGTCTGGCATATGTTCTACGCATGTGTCTTCGAATATTACATATCTAACATTGTAATCCAGTGTGTAACATGTAGTAATAATTGCATTCAATTTGGTTATTTTTTTAAGCTTAATTGTTAGTAGACCATACTGGTAATTACAAGTATGACCATACTGGTAATCACCTTGCAGTTATATGACAATCTATAACGGTCATTATTCTGATATAAGTTAACTGTTACAGTATGCTTTATATTTGAAAGAAGTGGACATAAGATAGATGAGGAAAGCTTTATATATAAAAATATTGATAAACGTTGTTCTTCCGAAGTTTGAAGATCTTTTTTGCGCGCGTGACAATATTATGGTTTAAAATGTCTGTTTGTTACCAACATATATATTACAGGTTTGGTCGATACCTTTTATAAGTGTAACTACATTGTATATTATGTTGTAAGGTTTGACACTGTAAGGACGTCCAAAGAATAGTTGATAAAGGACCTACTAAGGTTTGGCCGTATAAATGCCCAAAACTATTCTATCATCTCAACAGTAGTAAATAAGGCACGCATAATAGTATCTGATTGAATACACGGTCTACCGAGACTATGAACGCCCAACTCATTAATTTTTAGGGATCAAATTACGTGATAAGGGTTACTGTAAACGTACGATGCAAATGATCCTGCACCAGTTATGTTGTACCATTTCCTATACTGATCGATGTTTACAATTTACATCAGTCTTTCATATCTGAAAATATATCGAATTTGAACAAGCAATTTAAAATTTCAGTTGGCAAATATCCTTTTATCATATTCATTACTTTACATATTTCATCACACTAAATTTGTTATCTTCAAGCACCCTGATTACGCAAGGGGAGAGATTGACGAATCTGTTGCCGTGCTTTTGACAGAACAAATTTTCAGAAGGAAATTTAAATCTCATCTTTTACGGCTCGTGCATAACGAGGAGCTTACAAATACAGTAAATCTTTGGAGTCCGTCTAATGTCTTTTCTATGCTAAACAATCAGTACCGTCCTGTTTCAAGTATATACAGGACAGCGTTTTGAATAACAAATCGGCATTGATCGTAATTTGGCGTTCTCATAAGCGGAGTCAAGTTTTGTGATTTATGTATCTTTTGCTTTAAGCCTGTCAATGATTCCAGTACGATTGACATAGTTTTCAAAAGAATATTGATGAAGATATTTTCCCCGCTATTTGAGTCTTTTGGTGCTTGATTCATAAGCACTCATCGGATAAATGTTTGTTTACCATCTTTAATGATTGTCAATTTCCAATGCATTTTGTTTATACTATATAGATCTATTTCTTAAACGCATTAGGTCTACATCAACGTTTATTTCAATTGCTTCAGGCTGATAATTTTGGGAATATTGATGTTCACAATATAAATATTTTATGAATATTATATAACTTTTGTATTTAGTTTATGAGTATTATGGCATAAATTTCGAAAACACTGAATAATGTATGGAAATTACGCGAACTGAACGAATCAGATTTTTTGTTGAAAATGAATCATTGCGATGCTGGCTTAAACAGTAAAAGTGCTACAAGAGAACACAATCTTAGATTGTCTTCAATAAATCCTAACTTAATGCTCCTTAGCACGCGTAAATTTGAGGAGATTTGAGGAGAAATGTGTATTTGTGGCATTCGAAATACCACTGAAGACATGAACGAATTTATAGCAAGAAAAACAAAATAAGAACTCTTTATGGATATGCTGTGTTTTGTTACAGTAACTGTCATTTGTGATGCAACCATTATAGTATAATTTGAGACAGGAACGGAAGCAATTTGTTTGGAATATGTCACCATTGTAAATGATAAGACAAAGATATGGAAATTAAACTTTTTGTTACGCTGCAGTCGTGAAGTATGACGTGTTCACGTTTCAATTATCGAAAAAAAAGGTTTTCAGAGTCAGTGAACACTGTCAAATAATCTCTACTCTTACCCTTACTGTTCATGCGAAATGATGAAAATTCACTTATTCACAGAATGACAGACACGGTGCTTTTTTCTAAGATTGTATGTATGAATATTTGTTTACTTTGCAGATGGACAATTGCAATATAATGTATGACAGAAGAGAATTTCATTTCATCAACTGAAATTACTTTTGAAAACTGATATAAAGATTACCGTAAAGTAAACATCAAAATGATCAAAACCGCTTGCGCATAGTTGAATGATGAAAAAATAACGCCCTTTATTATCGGAATTTAGGTTTATTATGAATGAAGCGATAGGAAGCTGCACACTCACGTCACACGCCTTCCATTTCATTACAACAACAAATTGAAGTCTACGAAACAAAGTCAATTCATCGAGGCTGCGTTTCGCAATGAAACACAGTTTCTGTCAAGACATTTTGCCTCAGATACAATAAGGAGATGTTCAACGTGCCTTTCAAAATCCGCCTATCATTTTGTCTCCAATTTTCTTTCAGTAGCTTTTATAACAAATAAAAAAGATCAAGAAAACACGGTAGAGTAGACTGATGGTCTGGCTGCAAGATGCAAGTACATTTCCAAATATTGTGCAAACTGATTGAACAAATGCAATACATGCCCCAGTTTTCTATGACGAAGCGTAAAAACGACAGGAATCAATTTTGTAGATTGTTTTGCCAGTTTGATGTAAAAACAATCATGTGTAGTGGTAGACATTGCTCATGTAACAAATAGTTTAAGAGCAACAATCTTACTAGTTCGTTAGATTAAATAGATTAAAAAATATATTATGTTTTTCTAATTTTCCAGTGCAACGGAAGCTGTCACGGACACAAGCAATATTACGGAAATGGAGCTTATCACGGTTGCGCTTGAAGACATGCTTAATAACTACGACAAGAGAATAAGACCAGGCTATGGAGGTATTCTATATATAGCATACATAATGTATAATGTCCTTATAATACAGATTCCATGTAATTAAAAAAATGAAAACCTGAAGTTGGTCGAGTCCACATGCTTGTAAATAAATTCGAATTCATGTTGTTATAATAGTGAACAGTACTGTCACAGGGATTTCGCAGTAAAGTTCAAAGTTTAAACAAAATTTCTTTTTACAGGGGGACCAGTAGACGTTCAGTTGAATCTCAACATCCGGTCGCTTGGGCCTATATCAGAAATGGATATGGTAAGCATACAGTGCATCTCATAATCTCATAACATAGCTTTAACGTTACAAAAGAAACAGCTTCATGAGATTTATTTGACATGAAATGTTATTAAACCTGAACATTATTTCGTATCACAGTAAATATGTATCTCATAATTGATATTTGTAAACTGTACCAGTCCTGTTGCCTCTGATCTGCAACATGAGACAGTCAAGGCGATAATCAAAAAACCGTCGTGTCCTTTAACATTTGAATTAAATATAAATACTCGCGCTAACGCACCTGTCTATGTAAATTCTTCTTTGATTGAAGGCTTTTACCATGGATTGTTATTTTCGGCAAGTGTGGACAGATCCTCGACTAGCATTGCGGAATTCCAACAGTAATTCATCACGATCTGATGAATTTATTCAACTTAGTATTAAGGTATTTATAAACAGAATAAGTTACAATTAAAGTAACGTCAGCTGCGGGCTATCAAGTATTGTTCAACATCCAATTCATACACTTTCAGTGGAAAGATTTTCAATCTGAACTCTTATACAATTTTTCCAGCATTTTTTTCAGGTCTGGATCAGATATTGATGCAAGTTCCATGCTGAGTCTATGTATTTTAATACATCATAAATAGAATCAGGAGAAAAATGATACAATTACGTTGTAACTTTAACCCTCATCAATCATTCAGTCTTGACATATCAACGGAATATGAATATTTTGTATGTCTAATTTAAGAGAGACGTATGTATTTCGAGGCCAGTGTATCAGCTCAGGGCGACAAAAAAGTCTTGAAGAAATTTGGGGTTATATTTCTGTTTTAAAACTAATTTTGATGTTAGTGATTTGTTATCGGCATTATAGAAATCTATTAAAAGCGATAATTTACTAAGATAATAAATACATAAATGACAAAATTATGCTAAAGCTTCGTGTTCTCCTAAAACGAAAAAATACATGACCTAGCCTGAATGCTTTTTATCAGATGAAAACGGATGAAAACATAGTTAGTGTAATAACAAGGTATATGAAATAATTGACAGAACGTTGTCAATAGATTCTTTTAAAAAATATTTGAAAACAATATTTCGTTCCGTTCTTGCACTTTGCATATTTAGCTCTTTCATAACATCTCAAGTAAACATATCTAAGCCAGCGACGCTATTGCAAATTATTTGATTATTACTTTGAGGACACGAGAGGCGCCTACCATTTCTAAAATAAATTGCATGCCATTAACACTTGCGGACAGTTATACATTTCAAATTATGAACTGTAGACGTGCTTTGAAAACACAGGAAATTTTTACTCAATTGGAAATGTATTTCTCAGCAGAGTTTTGTTGATATTAAATATAGCTGAACAATGTTTCGCTTATTGAGTTTGTAACCCAAAGTTATATTGCTATATCATCATATGTTTGTTTTCTTCAGATTTTAGAAAGAATATGGTACCCGGACACCGTGTTTTATAATGGCATGAAATCATATCTTCACACTATTACAACGCCTAATAGGTTTATCAGGATATACAGGGATGGAAAAATCTTGTTTTCACAAAGGTAAATGAAATAAATTACTTACGGTTGTGCCCAGTCGTGAAATGAAACTCTCAGACAAAAGGGACTCAGAAGTAGTTAACCTTTAATTCAGCAAAACTATCATAATATGAGGTTGATTCTTGTTATTCTACAGTACTTACATAATAAGACCAACATTTAAAAATGAGCCGAAGCAAAATAAAAACAAGAAGATTTTTGTGAAACCAGATGCTACCGGACAAACGCATAGGTAGCTACTGTATCACTTAAATATGAAATTCGACCGTATAATTGTTACAGTTTAACTTTGATAAGAAGTTGACTGGACAGCTCTTTACGGATATAATTGTCTAGCGAACGGAAATCATTGTTTAATTTTGACAATAGTGTCGCTTAGTTTTCTTCCTGAATGACTGCGGATTACTCCAAGCAGAAACTGAATTCGCTGCTTTTCAACACACTGATTAAATTGAAATGTCCATTAATCATTCACTCTCCCTAGCAAATACATCGGAAATAGGGGCTCTTTGTGTTCGAGTTATAGATATTGCTAAGTAAGGAGTATTGGCAGGGCCTCGTTCCCGCCAAACAGTTACCCTCCTTGACGAATATTTCGATCTGAACCGCATGCTCATGGAAGAAACTAATAGTGTTGAACCATATTCATAAGTCTTTTTAAGACGTAGTCAATAGGCAGACAAGAACAAAACTTAATCTGCAGTCGCTATAGTATTTGTGGGTAGTAACATCACTTGAATAAATCAAACTGATGTGGAAACAGTATGTAGAACTTAACTTATTGCTGACCATTCCTTCTTTGTTGGTAACTTTTCTTACAGAAGGCTAGGACTCCTAGTAAATCATAGGTAGCCATCACCCAGCAAACCCTGGACTGTATCATGTTTTACTTAGCTCGCATTAGTACGATACTACCTGTCAGTGATTGAAACCTTTGACTTATAAACGTACTGCATACATAACTTCAATACGTCAAACTAGTTTGAAATATAAAACACTATTTATAAGTTAATAGTAAAGAGTTGACTTATTCCATTTTAAATTTACAGAAAAGGCAAAATAGTGTTAAGCAGATCGTGGTGCACTTTAATACACTGACCCTTATGCCACAGTTTCTATTGGCACGTTCAGCACGATCATTAGACAATACGTACCAGAGATTGTAATGTTAGGTATCTTAGCTGTCAAATAAGCGTTTTCCTTTATAGCATAGAGCGTCAGTGTTCAATTGAATCTTTTAAAATTGTCACACTGAAAAAAGAAATACGATTTTTGAAATTCACCGCACGTAACATCATAGGGTTAAAATCTTAAATTGTCAACTTTAACAACAACGAAATTGTCGAGTAGTACGTTGCAGAATGATCCTTCCGTTGGTCCGTTAATAGGATTTGGCAGACAAAAGGCAGACATGTTTGTTTCTTACAATGCGACATGATGTATGCCCTTTTTAACCAATGTTAGTTCCCAAACAAAATTTTGACTGCATTGATAAAATGCTATGGCCAATCACCTCAAACAGTCATTGTTAACAACTCGTGCAATTGCATCAATATTGGCTTTATAAAAAAAGTTGTAACTTCTAAAAAGGATGGTTGTTTTTTAGATTTCATAAGATATACGATTATGTGACGTAAAGTGATCCGATCACTTCACAAGGTTTTGACATAATTTCAAAGTCCTGCGCATAGAAATTCATTTCTGGTCAACGGTTTAAAATTCCTTTCTTCCATACTCGTTTTACTAACGGATAGCACAACAAACGATGGTCCTCTATTTTTTAAATGATTTCTGTATGTACATGTACAGTTTTCTAGTCTCAAACACAAATTGCTAATTTTCTGTTCGCCTATCCGTAGTTTTGTAATTTGGCGCTTCATGTTTGTTAACTTTTTAATTTATTTTAGTGTTTGACATACAGTATATATACATAAAATATATGAATAGAACATTACAATAAATGCTATTATTTTAATCTCCAGGACATTAAAGTTAATCACGAAAGACAGACTTTACAAATGTTATAACAATACATAAACTGATCACATTTTTCTTTGCGTACATTTCGTAGAATAGGTCAAAACATCCCCCATTCACCCCCCCCCCCCCCCAATAAAACAAAGAGAGAAATAAATAACGTTAGCTTCATCGTAAAAATAGAACTGTCAATGCAAGCATGAATGTCAGACGTTTGTCGTAAGTGCAAGACAATTGTAAATATTCATAAAAGAACGTGATAGGATAATGTGAATTCGGAATTACGTAACTGAGAATGTTTACAACAAATGGATCTATACAAATACAGAAGAAGATGTATTGGCACAGGAAAGCAAAATAAATAATTTCCTATAACTTCGTTTGATGGTTCTTTTTCTTTTGCCAATCTTGGGCGGTGTTAGGAAAAGTGCCAGAAAAATAAATGGATATTCAGTTCACTTTATATATAAAGCCATATTTGTATTTTCGTAAATCAAATATGCCTGTCGGATAGAAGTCATAACTCAAAATTGAATACCCAATACAAATCCGCATTCTCGAAACGCATTATATATCAACACAATTCTGTCGAAATTACCGAGCGAAATGATTGAAACAGGTAATTTAAGTTTTAGTTAAATATGTTTGCACGTGTGATATGTGAACATAATTCTTAAAGCTCTTACTCGAACTCAATGAATGATTCGTGGTGTTTCGATAAGTATGCGGGCTAAAATGCGGTAATAATACTTTTGGATAATAAAGCTCAGACATAGCATTTAATGATGAATTATAATGTAATAATTATTTATTTCGTTTTTATATGTGTGTGATAACGTTATCGCTATATTTTATGGTAGACTTAAACCAAGATAGACACGTTTAAAACAATTTACGGCGTCATTGTAAATAAAACTTGGGTCCGCACTAGGAGAATCAATAGATTAATTTTATTATCTCTTATAACTGAGAATGGTCAGTGGCACAAGCAATAGATTATGTCCATTAATGCAGACGTTCTCAGACAAACAGGTCTGTAGATGGCAATTTATCTGTTAAAATGCCTAACATTTATTTTCTCGATTCAATACATTGTATGCTATGGACGCAAAATAGCAATGAATTAAGAAATCAATTCTCTGTGCGATATATCACACTTCTGTGAATGGTTATTTGATATGTGACTTGTCATGGAAATGTAAATCAGTTGTTTATTAAGAATTATATGCAACGTTATATTTAATGCTACAACGGTACTGTTGTTGAAAGTATGGTAATTATGTCATAATAGCTGAAACGTTCTTTTTCTTCAAGGATTCGCTTCAAGGTCAAATTATGGTTGGTAACCATCCAGTCTCGCTCATATGTTTGGCTATAGAACAAAATTTAGTTCAACATGTAGAATTACAATATTTTTCAATACAACTGCTTTCGCCGTGATCATTATAAATCAATGTTTTTAGGTAAAATCGCTTTATGACCGTCATGGCAGAACGTTAACTTATTGCAAAATCTAAAATAAAAAACTGAACAGCGCCATTATTTGCTCATCATAGAAGAAGATGGTTATAGACTCAATTATTCCAAAACTTTCTTAGATCAATTTGCCAACAGGATGATCGGTCGCTGTCTAGTCATCGTTAGGACCTAGATCTTGTTTTGTATTGGTTATGTCTATTATTCTTCTATGTACTTATTTATCATATTAATCTTGAATATTTTGTGAGCTATCCAATTGGTTTGCAAGTTTGGAAGTTAGTGTATTACGTTGCGATTCGTTATATCTTGTAATTTGACATGCCTCAGAGATTAACTGTAAATTCATTTCCCCAAAAGGATATCTCTATTAATCAGTTTCACAAGTTTCATTGATTCATCATTTTACAAAATCAGATACAGCTTTGTCATGAAATTAATGGTAAGGGACCAATTGCAACGATTCGTGCTTTTTTGGTCTAGCAGTGTTAGGAAAGTTTTATGTTCAAATCAGGGTCAATTTAGACATTTTGCCTCAGTAATATAAGAGCTACAAGAAAATTTACATTCAAAAGTGGGAAGTGGGTGTAATCTTTACGTATTCTCACTGGTCGTATTGTCGTGTAGAAAAATAATTATATAGTGTAGATTTTGTAAGATAGCGGACAACTTAATTACATGTTTTTCGAGTTAATATAAGCCTTTTTGTCTTTAAACTCGATGTTGCCTATAACTCCGTGAAAATGAAATGTTTTCTGCATCCACCAGTATATATCACCAGCTGCATCACAGTCTTAAGACAAAACACCAGTCGCTCTCATTTTGATTTTTGTTTTAAAAAATACATCAACTTATTTACGAGCATGTACAAACAAGACCGTTTTCTGGCCAGTGATATATACCGGTGGATGCAGAAAACATTAATTTAATGGAGGTATAGACAATAGGGACTGTAAAGAATAATAGGCTTGTAGGAACTTGAAAAAAAAGCATTTACTGACGTTATCGTAGATGTACCATGCACCGTCTTACAAAATCTACACTTTACCATTTTTCTACACGGCAACGCAATCATGACAGCGATTCAGTATTAATACATGCATTCACTCAGTAAAGATGTTCTTTTAAAATCTACACTATAATTTTTTCTACACGGAAACGCAATTATGACAGTGATTCGGTTACCTGCTTTCACTCAGTACAGATGTCCTTACGAAATCTACTCTATACATAGTTTACACGGCAACGCAATCATGACAGTGATTCAGTTACCTGCTCCCACTCACTACATATGATGCTCACTTTATATTAATATTCAGTAACGGAGCACTATTTTCGCTACTATTTTACTGTCAGTAAAATGTGTTTTCTATTTTTCTCTCCACCATCAAGGGTGAAAGAAATTAAATTTTTAGGAGATGTTAACTACTTCTTTTTTATTCTTTGCTTCATTTAAAATATACAGGTTTATATTGGTAGCAGCAATATTTTATATCAGTACTTTTATATGCATATTTTGGTATACCTTTTTCAAGCAAAGTTTGTTTTTGACTGTTACTGTTTTTGGCGGGAACAACTTCCTATAAATATATGTACCGAGTTGTCTTCATAACTTTGCGATTGTTACTGGCGTGCATCTTGACGTATACTAAGTGTCATTTCTGGCTTTATATTTCGTTTTAATCTACCTATTTTACATTTTGTGTATACAAGTTAAGTTGCTGTACAGCTCTTAGTAGAACAGAAAATTTGTGTACACTGGACTTGCTATTTTTCAATATTCCAAGATTTCTATCTTATACAATCTAATTATGATTGATTTTCTATCGCATGTCCGTTCTGCACATATGCGGAATAAACGTGATCAAAGTGTCATTTACACAGTGTTCGTCCTGCAACCGAGCACATGGCACAAAAATATTGATGTGTTATAGTATTGGAATAGCGTAAAACTAAACCTAACAGTAAGCAAAACACAGCTATATTATTTCTGCATTTTTGTTGTTTTATTGTCAATATGTCTGGCGAAAATGACAAGAAAATCGACTCATTATTTCCGTCGAATATCTTTTGCTATTGACTGACATTTATGGCTTGAAACAGTCCTGGTATCAATAATTTCCAATAAAAATGACGATTGTCTACTGTGATTATGTCATGAAATGCACAATCTTTGAATATACATTAACGCCACTATACATTTTATTAGCAAAATTGATCCAGGATAAAATATTTGTCTGCAATGTTCTAAGCAAAACAGTCAAACGAATACCCCAGTTTAAAAGGCCATACAGAAAATAATAGTCTCATTGTTTCTTCTGTTTGATGATACAAAAATGCATTGAGCACAGGAGGTAAACGTTTAAACAATTTTCTACAATAATTGCTGTTGACGTCTTAGTTTGACTAATATAACATTAACACAAAAATCGACATTTTCAATAACGATTTCATTGGAATCTGTAAAATACACTAGGAATGATACACAGAAGAGTACAGTCCTTTACAGGCTTTTTTTCTTGAGATATATGCTTGATTTCCTTTGCATATATCAGCAACTCCTTGTGCAATCATATCTTATTTAACTAGACCTTTATATGCAGGCACATTTCGTGAACTTAAAAAAAAAATTAACGCATTTCTAATGCATAAATCGTCGGCAGTTGAATAATAGCGAATATGGCATAAAGATGTAGATGTTTTGTCACTCGTTAGGAAATGTGCCAGAACAATATGCCATAAACAACATATGTTTTACCCTTGCAAATACCATATGCCTGTTATAAAAAGCGGATCATAAGTCAGGATTGCAAATTATTTCAAGTTATACTGCTTTTGATATAAAATATTGATTATAATTACTTTTTTTAAAAAGTGTGCTTTTCAATGCTTAATGACAATATTTCGTTCATTTTGTAACAACAGGATGCAGTGAAATTCGACTATCCTGCCATGTAGCTCTGCATCAACAATGTTCGGACAAGTTATGTATACACAACTTTTTTTCACCAATTCATTCGCGAAATCATGGGACTTTTTCGCGCAAACTAAAGCTCACGCTTCACTTACATCCGTGAATATAGCGGAACTAATTTGTCGAGATTATTTATGGGTAACAGTATATCAAAACAACCACGAAGGAAACTAATCTATAGATAGTAGTATATAAAACAAATTAAGGTTGAAATAATGTTTAGATTACATATACCTCGATTTACACATTTCATACTATATAATATGAACAACATTAGATACACATGTACATCAGAAAATTTCTTAATCTAGAAAGTATGTACAGGCAGAGATGAAAATGGTAATATGATAGGTTAAAACCGAATTTATCTGAATCTTATGTACGATGAAACATGTATTGCGTTAACATCGTCGGGCTTATTGCATTGTACGTTAACAGAACATGATGGTAACTGCCCGGAATTCGATCGAACAGTGGGTTAAATAAATGAGCATATTGACTATACAATAAATCCTACCGTAACCCATTGTTTTACATATCAGCTTTTAAACATCATCCATACAAAATAAAATATTGGGACAACGTGATCAATTTTAACAGATTAGTTTTCATATTTCTTATTACTAAGAGTGGTAATTAATGTGGACAATATATTCTTTATAGAAAGGCAGACTTTTCCAGATAAACGGGTCTGTATAAAGCAATTTATCTGGTAATGCAAAACATTTTTTTCTCGGTTCAGTTTACGTTTAACGATTCATGGAGGTACACGATGCAACGTGGTATCTTAACTTACTCGGTACACGGCTCGCCGCTACCTAAATTCACTTATAAATAATGGTCATACATTTATTAAAGATAATGGATGCAGTACGATTCGCGATTACTTTATTATGCCTAAAAGTTTATTTGATATTGTTTATCAATGAAAAAATTACCAAGAAGAGATAGGTAAATATATGCCTGTAAGTTTCTGGTTGTACTCCAAAACGAACATTTTAGGTATTAAACACAAATAAACTTTACGGAATGGCTCATGATAAACGTGTTTATCTTTGTATCACAGGAAGACCTTGTAATATTTCTTTTACCGAGGATAATGTTTTAAAATTCACTTTGCTCTGGAATATTGTCTGATGTGACTATTTTATCTACATGTACAGTGCGGGCATTAAAGTCGCTACTTAACAAATAATCCGTATCTAGTAAACAATGTAAAGTAATATAGTCTTTAAAATGTTGTAAACCCGTTCTGCTGATGTAAACAAAGATAAATAAAGAACACTCTTATCTGTGGGCAAATGTTTTTCATATCAAACAATAGCATACATGTAAAACCAATTGTAGGGAAAGGTGGCCTTTCTGTAGAAAATGTGTTGTTTTTTTATCGAAGGAAAGTTATTGTCTCGATACACAAGCATAACAGTTTCATTTAACTGTGACACATCCCTGGAACACTGAATATCGTTGTAAATGGACATGGTATAGAGATTATCGCCCAGACACATTTACCTAGCAGAGTTCCCAAAGCTATTAATCAGTTTTACAAATAATATTGATGTATAACCCTACTATATGAAAGACAGTCACCAGTAAATAGACAGTATGGGACACATTATTTGTTATTTTGTGCTATAAGTCGACTTTTTTTGTCTATCAGTAGATATCCTTCTCTTTACAACAACACAATTGCTGAACATTACTGATAATTGAGTAAACGAACAATTTGACTGAGAGTTACATGTAGATGAGTCTTCTAATAAGTAAGCGATGATAATACATGCATATACACTTATGCAAGCAAAAATAAAGAAATGTTATCCTATTTTAATTGATCTTAGGTGACTCGAATACACGTTCATAAAATATTTGATTTGATTTGAAGCAGATTTTATAAAGGTCCGTCCATAAGAGCAAATATGTTAGCTTGAATTTGTGGATGAGACCTCCGTTTATAAAAATAGCAACCTGTGGCAATACTTATACTTAGGTAACATGCTCTTTGCTTCACATGTATAAAGGTTTTCATTATGCACTTAACCGAAACTATCGATTTGAATAACATTTGCATAATTGATGGTGCCCACTTTTCACATTTATCATCACCCGACAGAAGCGGAGGAGCATTGTTTTGGCGCTGTCCATCTGTCCGTCTGTCCGTCCGGTGCCATTAATAAAGAAGGAATGGAAATTATTTCATGAAACTTAGAATAAGTATACACTAGCATAATGACGCGGCGCACATGCAACTTTCATAAGGATTGGCTTGGTATCTCGAGAACTGTTGCCCTTTAATTGTTTTTTTTTCTTGTATATTCAATATGAAAACATTAAAATTCTATATCTCTACAACCGGTTATCTAACTTTAATTGTAATTTGGTCAAATAATTTAATAATCATTCTTTCTAATAACCACACCCAGCCTTGTGGTATTTTAAGAAATAGGGCCCTCAAGGGGATGTAGCACTTTTTTAAGTATTCTATATAGAAACTTAAGATTCTGAAACTTATAGTCCTGATTTAATTTTACGTACAACACATGCGTTCTGTATGACTATAAGGTGCAGATAAGGCCCCAATGGGGTGGTGGAAATTTAAACATGCTTCTTGCGCCTGGAAAGGCTTGTCAGAATTTGATTTTGTGTGGCAGAAATAATCAATTCTGTATTCTCTACCATCGGAAAATATAGAATCTGGATATTTACAGAAATGAAAACCTTAAGGGGATGAAGTTTTTTTGCTTACATTTACTATTCAACTATTCTATATAGAAACTTAAGAAGTATTGTTGTCTGAAACTGGTAGTACTGATTAAATTCAACTTACAACAACTAAATTCCTTTTGACTGTAACATGAAGAAAATCAGTATCCTCTCAGAAATGAGGCCCCAGTAGGGTGGATAAATTTCAATTTTTGTTCTGAAACAGACATACCAGTACACTTTCAAGTGGTTCTTTTTCAGTTGTTTGTTTCATTTGGCGGGGGCTATATAATCACTGAATTTGCTTGTTTTACGTAGCATGTAGACCAGACGCTATTGTATGCATATGCATAAATAGCAACGATACGATATATCAATCAGTGTCCGTTCACCTGGCATCGGACACTAAATGAAGTCTCAGTATCAAATACCTCTTCATAGCTGAAGGTTAATTTTGATGGAAGCTAAATATGTACTTTATCATTTCTAAATGAATCATTCAGTTATGAAATTGCTGTTTTAATGTCGATATGTCTGGAAAAATGACAAGGATTTGAGTCAATAGTATATTTTAAGCAAAATATATTGACCGACTGTAAAGATTCAAAATAATGTCTACTATATTGGAAGATAATCTGTAGACACTGTGCTAAGAAAAGCTCCTATCAGGGAAGAATTAAACAGACACAACAGATAATTCGCAAATCATAATTTAAATCTGAATGGATGGAAATGAAAATTAGACAGTTATATTGAGGAAACGTTATTTTCAAGTACTATACTTGTATTAAAATTGCGAGCTCGTTAATAATACATCTTTGTTAAATATTTAATAAATGTATATTCAAGTTGACATACTTCCATATATTTTGAGTATGCTCATGGAATATAAATTTACTAGAATAATTAGAATATTATTTCTGGTGAAACTATTACAATGAGTAATACATTATCAGGTTTAGATTAAATGAAAACGGCAATCCTTAACTAATACCTCTCAGTTATTAATTTAACGATTTCATCAAAGCCACAAATCAACACATTATCCATATTACAGAAGGCATGTTACAGCATTGTAATAATTGGATAGGTGTAGATCTAGTGCATCTTTTATACAAACATGCATTAATTGTTTATTTATAGCAATGAATTGTGTCTTTGCTTTGACAGTTTTAAAGTCTCATCCGCTTTCTGCTGACCTTGTTTAATATTTGTTACAGTAAACCAATTAAATTTTCAAGAGTTCTTCACACAGCAATGTGAACCTTAACTTCTAATGCTACTCGTATCAGTTTACATATCGAGTTAGATGTTTGTAAAACATTTATTATTCAAAACCCTAAAAATGCCTAACTTCTATGAAGTGTAAGATACATGTATTTGACATGGTGTGAGTGTCAAAAGGATTTTGACGTCCGAAGCCAGAAAATGTCTTACCGTCACTTCTTTCTCATTTTCAATTGAGACTGTTTAGCATTGTAGTATTCTAGTTCCACTTCACTATGTATAACGTTGTGTTCATTTTTGAATTACTAATAGTGGCAAATGAATGCAACGGTTACTTTCTTAACCGATTCTCATTAAGAAACAAGTATAGTGATGTTTAATTATGATTGTTTATAGTCCCAACTTACCCTTGGATTTCTCCCAGGGTGACCTTGCCAAGACCCTTGTACGTCTCCCACGCATACTGGTACGTAGCAAATTTTGAAAATAACAATATGTTTATTTAGCCAAAATTATGTTAAATGCCAGTAGTCATAGCTTGGTGAGCGGTTGCTCGTTGCCAGCGTAATTGGGGTTTGAACTCGTGGTTTCTTTATTTTGTATTATAACGCATTGTTGGAGAAGGAAGATACGTTTTGATACGTAAAAGAAAGTTAATTTTAACAAGACGGCCAAGTACTTAATGTATTAGTACATGTATGATATTACCGTTGACTTATTGAAATAGTAAGGCCCGTATTCTAAGTCAGAACTCAAACTCATACTCCACTTGAACTCACTGGAGGAATGCTCAAGGACAGCTCGAGGAACACTCAATTGAGTGGCTGTCAAGTATAGAATCGGTATTCACATTCGCCACTCAACCTTAACTTTATGGAGTACACTCGAAGTTGACTTACTACATGCATTCAGTAGGCAAGGCGTATTTTTTCACAAACTTGGATCTTAATTGATTAAAATAGTTGGTGAAAAAGAAATGATCTGTCATAGAAAACAAAGGATGTTGAATATATTGAGATGCACACTGCTTGCTTGTTAATGGATAAAAATGATTTCCAGTTATGGTACATTTCAGCTGCTTGGCCACCTGTATTATAATGCAAAACAATGATTATATGCAAGGATTTATTTAAATATTTCTTTCTTTAACTGAAAATATAAATGTTGCCTTTTATTATTCATATTTATCACGGTCGAAATAATGCAACCCTACCGATAGATGTATACCGCCTATGTATAAAAGCATACAATACATGCATTGTATGTATGTATGTATTTATTTCAGTACCAAGTACCAAGGATAACACAATAAAGAGCAAGCTCTTATTTCCATTGTGGTCCTAAAAACATTAATGCTACTTTTAGTAAACTTTCGAAATTGGTTGTTATCAGAAAATCAGAAAATAGAGCGACAGATTCCGTAGATGCAGTATGTGTCAAAGAAGAAAAGTCACAGACTTCCTCAATCCCTTCTATCGACGCAAGTATTGGTCAGAACTCAAGGAAGCAGTCATTTTCAGTTGCAAAAACTTGTTATACAGTCGCTTTAACATTCAATAATTAAGTCTAAATGAAATACTGTTGAGTGTAACTTTTTAAACGATCACCTGAGGGACAAGTTAACTGTTAAATTGTTAATAAAACGATCTCTTCGTACAACCTATTTTGTTTTGGGCTCAAAATTGCGGTCCCATAATGCAACAGGTTTCTCATCATCATCATTATCATTATCATTATCCTAATCATCATCATCAGCACCAGCAGCAGACACATCATCATCATTTTTATCATTCTTATTTATAGTCAGCAAGGTACAGTAAACAAATAAACGCTAATGCGAACCTTTGAAACGACCGAGCAGGTGGTGGCGTATAGTCATGATAGTGGCATTGGTGAAACGCGAGTGTGTTTGAGCACTGCGCTAATCGGTCTCTCCAGTAATTTTGACTAAATCAAAAAGTTGCCTTACGAAGTAAAACGCTAAAATAGGTTTGCGAGTAAGACAACAATACGGCTATGGTTCATATTTTAAGCATATTTAGTTAACTTTAGCATAACCGGGGACTTCCAATGGCGCCTAGAAACTCGAAACTTCCTTCGCACCTGAGCACAATTCTGTTAGACTGGAAAGATACTGCTGTTGAGAAGCAACTGCAGCAGAGACACGTCGATTCTGGATTGTGCGATAAACA
>JAUMHA010266478.1:0-15083 GCA_032359765.1 Saxidomus gigantea | reverse complement strand
ATTGTTAATATTAAAACTTTAAATAATTTTTTTATTCATTTAAATTATTTAAAGCCGACCCTGGGACCCCCCCCCCCCCCAAATAATAAGTAAGATATTGAGTGACTATTATACATTATTTTTTGGTAATAAAATTTTCAGTATACACTGTAGGGTTACAGTAACACACATTTAGGCTTTAAATACCACAAACCAATAAACCTGCCAAAATGAGCATGACTTAAATGAATACAGAGTGAAACGTGAAACAATCAAAATGAATGCTAATGTCATGAAAGGTCATCATTTTCCCCAATCTCTTTATACTACGGCAAATATATTTTTATTCTATTATTAATATAATAGTAAAGAATGATGATTTTTTACCGTCTAGATTTTCAAATAACCAGATCTTCAATTAGACATTACCGTATTTTCATACCTTGTCCTGACCCCTAAGTTTACATGGTCATTATCCCTATGACTAGTACATCGTAATCTTATATGAGTGGGTGTATGAAGAAAAACATTTAAATATTATTTTAAAGCTGTAAAAATAAGTAAATCAGAAGAAAGAAAGTTTTAAAAAATGGGTTGGGATGGAATTTGAACTTATTATAGAATTAAGTTGGAGGTACGTCATTAAAGGTTGAAGACCTTAAAAATAATGCCGGTATTTTCTAATATTGTGTTTTCTAAACCATAGAGGTATTTAAAAACTAAGCAACTGTAGCATGTCATAGCGCTCATTTCTGAACGTGACCTAGTAGCCTCTGAGTTATTGCTCGTGAACCATTGTGCAAGTCAGGAAGTTGTTTAAAGATGACCTATTGATACCAAAAAACATGACCTTAAAATAATTGACCCTTTGTAAATGGATTGAGTTATTTTGTAGATGTAATACTACACATATTGGTATGAAAACTCTTATTTTATTGTTTATACTAAATTGTGAAGAAAGTTTGAAGCTTATCGAGTCACTCCCCAGTCGTCCTATTCCTGGAAAAGCCAGTACTGGTGTCATACGAAGAGGTAACTGACTCCAGGTCAAGATCACGTTTACTGCATAGTTGTAACGTCCATTCATGAATATTACTTTTGAAGAAGACGCCGTCACCATACTGAACGTAAAAGTGATTTTACTAATACTTCAATTTCAAAGCATTTTGATACTGTAAAGAGCAAGGAAACTTACAAAAAAGTTAAGTAGTACGTGTTTTAAATTGTAAAACTAATAATATATGGATAAAAAAAATCATGTTGCAGAAAATGTCACAGCCAGGTCCAATACACGCCACAAATTTACTATAACCGTTCCGTTATTTACGGATTCTACCGAACCGTAGTTGATTTTGTTAATTCCTAATCCCCGATACTTATCGATTGCCTGCTGATATAGCGCTTGACACTTTTTCTGCCGTATGCGGAACAGCAGAATATTTTGATGATAAAATCAGCCTCTCGTACTATCAAATTAAAAAATCCGACGTTTTCAGAGAACTTTATGTCTTTGACCTCGACGTCGATTTAATTGTAATAAACTGCGGTTTACCGTGCGACGTATCAAGCATTTGGATGAAGTGATGCGAAGTTGTAGCCTGCCTGGCACGGTTATTGATCAAATCATTTGTTTCGGCGGGAGAATATAAACTTGTCACTTAGTAGAGACGGGGGAGAGGCAATCATTTAATTATTTTTGAGGTAATTTATAACTTACTGTAAAGTTGCTGTATTAAGACCACCCTTCAGACCAGTGAAAAATAGTATTAATCATTAGTTGGACTTACTAGCGAGACATTTTTACTATGGAATACCTTGTCTGAATAGCATATATTAAAAAGAACTAGGAAATGATAAAAAGACGATTATAATAATTTGAAAAAAAATGTTTAAGCTCAATAAATGCAGTCTTGTTTTATCTCAGACAATTTTGAAGTAAACATATTTATAAGTTTGTTATTAGAACCTGGCGATTTGGACTGATTTCAGGAAACAATGATTTCAAGTCATGATCTTTTATGTCAGTCCACTTGAGGTCAGTAGTTGTAAAAAAAAAGGATAGCTAGAGAAAACTCTATGTTAAATAAAGTGTAAACTCTAAATGAAAAAAGTTGGCGACTCTCGGTAAGTGAATTAAGAATTGCATTCTATACCGTTTTAAAGCAAGAATAAAGACGTCCTGAATCGTATGGCTGTAACATAGATTCGTGTGCTAATTCAATAAATTCATGCATATTCACTCACCGGAAGGAGAAGACGCATGTTGGCATGGATACAGAACACCGCACGTCTCTCCAGACATCATTTGACCTTCCCCGCCCATATCATCGCCCAGAAATGTCACATTAGACTTCTTGGCACTCTGAAGTACTAAGGATGATATCAGATTTCCCCATATATGAGTAGTTTGGAAGCACGCGAGAAAAATTCCATGAAACCTAAACATCTCTTTGTCTAAACCTTCTTTTGTAACACGCGAGTAATCGAAAGACAGCTTTAAGATGTACGAAGATTCAGCTGTCCATAAAATACCTTTCCCAACACCGGCGAGGATTCCAAATGGAATAAGTGTATAAAATCTAGGATAAAAATTCGCCGCAATCCACAAAATGTAAGTAGACATCCCAAACACAAGGGTCCATTTCGCCGTAAACCTGTTGATTACAACCGGTGCCCATAGGCACGAGATACACATTGTTCCGTGTACACATGCCAAAGATATGATTCCAAGATATCCATCTGTGTTTATGGAAGATTGTAGATTTTGTATAGCTCTAAATGCATTGAAAATCAAAATGAAACTCAAACACAACAATACTAGATTCTTCTTGAAACGAATCCTTTTAAATCCTCTTAAAGGCGGACTGTCAATTGATGTTGGAGTCGTGACATCTCGGGCGCCCTCGGCATGTTCCGACGTAAACACGGAATCTTCGTTATAATCGTCATGCTTATCATTTACCGGGAGAGACATTCCAGCTTTTCTTTGTCGATTTGTCTGAACATCTTGACTTTCACCATGTTCATGATTTGGTGAATATCGTTTTAATGAAACAACCTCTTTAAGCTCTTTTAAATGATTCTCCGAAAGCGTATTTGGCACACTTGTTCTCTCTTGTTTTTGAGTTCCGTTCAGTTTTTCGTAATGTTCGTTATGATTTGCATGGTTAAAGCTATTACTGTTTGAAGGACCCATATCATTTATTAAAATAACTGGACTAGATGGCATCGGAAAGTTATTTGAGGATTCTGCAGCTGCCCCTAAGGGTTCGGATGTCTCAGCAAGGTCCTCGTCAAGGGCTCTCATTGCTTCCCGGACATCGCTTAATTCTACATCCGCGCGATCTTCATAACGCGTAGCAAGAATATAACTCTCTTTTCGGTTCTTTCTCTGGATAATGCCCTCAATAAAGTCTGCCGGCTCTTCTGTATCCGAAGTACTCTTCCTTACAGCGTACCTGTAGCTTTCGCTACGTTGCCTTTGCGCTTGTGTAGCAAACGTGTAACTTGGCCTTCTTGGTCGGTATAACCCGAACCCCATACCGACACCACTCAAGTCCCATGGAGATAGATGATTCATTTTATCTGACATTTTTACTGCTTATATGCAAAATGTTTGATTCATATGCTTATATAGCATTTCCTACTCATAATATATCTTAGCCTAGAGTATACACCCATTAAGAAATGTCCATTAATTTCTCTAAGAAATGCTTTCCTTATTGATGAATAGATCGGTTAACACTCCGTTATCAATAACGCCTAATATGTAACCCCACGCTTCTTAGTACACTTTGACCGAAATGGGCAAAATTAGTTTCTTAACATCAAAGCTATTCATCAACTGATAATGATTGAGCGATTTTTCTACGAAAACACTTTAACCCTGGTCATATTCATCGTTTGTACAATGTTCTTCGTTCAGCACACATCCGAGACAGTCATGGTCCCAATGGGGCTTTTCATGTGCCGCCCGATGTCTGAAAAATATAAAAAGAAGACTCAAGAAAACTGTTCTCGAATTACTCCTGGGTAAACATAACAAATGGACGTTATGCTCTGAGGAGGAACAATTTAAATAGAACAGCAATAATCGACATGTGCAGACAACGTTGAGACAGAATATACAATGTTCAGATGGAAGGATATTTTGTCCGACAATGGGAACATATCATGCATATCTCATAGCATATTCGGAGACGAGGGAGCTCCTGCATGCTTATTGAATGCTGCAGCTTACACAGTTATGTAAGATAAGTGAAATTATAAGGAACAGCTACAAGCAAGTGAATAGCATATAAATAGAACAAACAGATACAAAAAGGATCAACTAAATAGAAAATAAACAAGAGAGCTAGGAAGAGTATAACCATATTTTTTTAATTTAAAAGCTTTAAATGTATTGTATAACAATATATATTTTTGTTAACATTTCAGTATTCAGTATATGCAATGATATAACAAAATGTTCCATCAAAACCTTTGGTCTCTATATAACAAGGACTTTCTGAATGTTGTCAGTTTCTCTCTATCTAAAACAACAATATTTGAAGTGATTTCCACGTGTTTCTTTTTAAACTTGGCATATTTAATCCTTTAGGGCTGTATCACAAAAGCAAGAATCACTATTGTAGATTATGAATTGATTTGTATCTAAGGTTTAAAAAAGGGGGAAGTTATATATGCATTGCAGTTAACCAAACTGTAAATCGTATCAGTTCTGTATTTTCAATATTTTTAATACGAAATATTTCTGTTTCCTTAATTGTGATAGAGCAATTATTTCATTGAATAATATTTATATCTGTATTTACATATGTAGCTTATATATTTTATCTGTAATAAAAATATTGTACACATGTATATTTATTATTAATTATTTCATAAATAGATTCACAAAGAAACATAAAACCCATTTCTTTGTATTACCTGAACTTGCTTTAAAACCAGTTCTTAATTTGTTCTAAGCTTGTACAGTTACATTTTAAATTGCAGTGTATTGACGATAAAACATTCTAACATGACTCATTCTGCATGCTAGTGAACAAAGAAGGAAATCAATTGTTGCGAGTTATAATGTTAGAATCGTAATGATATCCATTTTAGCGGTGTTCATCGTCTAACAAACCACTCGTTGTCGTTCAGCTGCTTAGTTATAAACTTAGACCTTATGATTTATTGCTGCACATCTGTACTCCAAATCGTGGTTTATAGACGATAAACCACTGAAACAGATATTATATCTTAAATAACGTATAAAACCAAATATGAGAACCCTCCATTGTGACCAGCATACATGTAAATTGAGATCAGCTTGCTTTATACCTCCACTCTAATTTCAATCCTGAATGTTCACCTTTTCATCTCAAACAATCTGAGAAACATAACACTAATACATATAGCAGAGTTCTCTCTTTTTGTGCTAACTATAACCATAAACATTGGTTTTCGTATGGCGTGGTTTTTTTTGTCTTTTGTTTTTTTATATGGTGGCTCTATTCGTGCCGACTTTGTTCTGTATGACTTTAAGATTAATGTTTAAGTGGCTTCATATCTAATACTATATAATTGTAACTACCCAAAATCCAAAGAATGCTAAAATAAGAGGTTTTGATTTGTGGAACTGCCACTTGTAACGTATGAAAATTTCGCATATGATTTTGGCGTCCTTAATTGTATTTCTTTCTCAATTCGGCGTTATATTTATCTAATGCTTTCATACCAACCACTTCAAATTCATAATGTAAAATATACAATGTATATCGGTGCATTAAGAAGACAATCCGAGATAATAATTTTAAAGATGAGTTACAAATACCAATTAGAATAAACCATCCTGAAATTAAAGGCTGTACTAATGTGCATGCCTTTATTCCGGAAGTCACAAGTTCAAATCTCGTCAGCACATCTGCAATCTCTTCTTTGGACACAAATAATGGTAAGAACTGCAGAAAGCGTTCATTACTTTAAGTTTTCCAGACTACTAGTCTACAAAATCGATGCAAAATAAATAGGTTTAAAACCAAATAAGCGGTCTAGAAACTTTTCCTGGATATTATATACATCTTCTATATTACCCGCGTGTGCAAGCGTTGTCCATAGTTTCACAGTAATTAGATCAATGGTATTAGTTACGGAACAACAGCCATCTCAAATGTAAAGAAAGAAACTGGAGGAAGAAAGTAATTGACTGAATAAGGTCTTCATCTGCTCTGAATCATTAGACGCAAATTATTCAGGGATATTCGGTTTCATTCTAAGCTAACCGTGCGTTCATCTATTAGGAGGCAGAACTCTTGGGACCTAAATATCCACTGACGATAAATACCACAGACACGCAACTAATATCTTACAAAGATCTTTGTTTGTTACTCAACATTGTCTGAATTCATTTGATGTTATAGCTGTTGTTCCAATAGACATCTGACAATTTCCCTCACGGTTTTTGTCAATAAATTTATCTAAGAATGAAAATTGTCTGTTTTATGGGTTTATTAATCACAAAACATCAATTCGTTTAACTCGCAACTGCAGGTTTCTCATAAATGATTGGGTAGAAGAATTTTTACGTTGGACTTCTCATTTACCATACTAAGTCTTGTAACACAATGTTCGTAAGTAGCTGACAGGGACCCAAAACATCATCACTTTTTTGTCGACGTAGTTGTGTCTCCTATAAATTATTTAAAGTCCTTCAATCACTTTTAATACACAAATATAAAATAATTAATTTACAGATACATTGTAGACTACATGTAAATTGATTCGACCAAGTTCTATTTACTCCAAATCGGTGTTGCCGTTTACATTCTACCATACCTTTTCTCTTCTGCACAGAAAAACATTAATTTGTCAAAAACTTTTCCTTATTCTGGAATACATTTGAAAAACACTCTGCTCTGTATTCATAACAATGTTCATAGCACCTTTTAGGCTTTGTTACATGACTTAAAACGTGGCTTTTTTGACAGCGGTACTCAATTGCTTAAGTGCCTCTCATTTTCTTTTATCGCGTTGGCGTGAAATGCCAAATAGGGTTAGGTTTATTCCGATGTCTTAATTCCCATTCTTACTTCAATTTAGCGTCTTTTTGGAACTGTTAAAGTCTCATCTATAATTCAGATACAGTATGGAACTATCTCCTTTTCCATTCCCATTCTGAACGTATTTAACCAACCAATTTGCATTAACCGGGATAGAAACAAAAACTAACAACTCATGGATTAGCCAAAGTATCTACTTTTCCAGGTTCATCAAGGAAATATTATGGCTTTTTTTCTTTCAGAAATTTGGGGCAATTTTAGGGACGTACCATTATGAGGTATGAATCGACAGTATCTGATGTAACTTGTGACTCATTTAAAAACATTGCAACATGCCAGTATACAACCTTTGACTCATTTAAAGGCATTGCATAACGGTGAACACCGAGATCAATGGGTCAGTTTTGCATTAACTATTTTCGATGGCTACATTTAAGTGATTCATGTCAAGTCTAATTATCTATTAATGATATTAATGTGAAGTTACAGCAGACTTTTTAGTCATACATACAGTCAACTTTCACAACATGTTCAGGCTATTGAACTTGATACCTATCCGATGCTCTTAAAATCACAGACTATCAACTGTCAGCGGGGAGAAAACTTTCATCGAGATTTTACGTTAATATACGAGAGAACCATTCTTCTCTGTAATAAAACAATACGTCTGTAGTTTAATTGACTGATAAATCTTTATAACTTGTCACTTGGCTTACCGAGATGGAAAATCAATAGAGTTAGGACTGTAAAAACAAACATAGGAACAGAAGAAAGTAGAGCTGTAACAGACTGCGATCTTGCCCCTCTCCTCCCCTCTTCCACACACACCAATGCCCCTTGAGTCGGGGATTATTTCTTTAGGCTAGTTCTTTCTTATTTTCCGGAATTAATATTGAATATGCAGTTATACTCGTATGTTACTTGAGAAATTTCAATTTGAAATTAATTCATAGAAACAAAGTTTGAATGCAATTTAAAATGCGTTTAAAGATAAACTGATTTCTAATTATGGACAAGATTGGACACGACCATGTGATTTCTATATAGGCCAACCTCCATTTGTTTCATATAGGTGTATATCAGAAGGGTTTGTTTTACATTCCTATCATTGGTTTGGTCATCAAAGCTTACATAAAGCTAAGTGTTTGATCAAATATAGAACTTTTTAAACTGTAATCAAAAGACATAGTAATAAAACAATCTCTTTGGTAAATATTAAAGCTGCTCGCTGCTCAGATTTGGATGAAAAAAGTGAAATTCTTTAAACTCTTTGAAAATAACATGTTTTATAATATATAGTCATATAAAACTGTTCCAGTATACATTCATGTAAAGTAAATCTGTATATTTGAAATTAGTTGCTGCCAGAATATAAAGCGTTACAAAATGCCATTGAAAATATAGTGTATCGGTGCCGTTAAACCAAATTTACAAGCATTTTCAATGGATGTTTGCAAAGTGCTACCTACATTTTTCCTGATATTGTTTATTATAGCTAATGCATTTACTTTTTATGTGCTAGTATATCATGTTTGAAAATTTTATTGTTTTCACCGCAAACTGTGAGCATACAGCTGTAGATGTTTTGAATGGCTTTGTGTAAACCCCTTTTACTTTGTTAAGTCAGTCTGCCAAGAGAAACAAACCAAAACAAACAGATGTGTACAACAAAACAAAAGCTAAATGTAAGCGTTTTGTGTCGATACATTTTTATTTTTGGTGCTAAATAACCACAGTATTAAGATAATCGATTAAAAGTTAAATAGCAAATGGCAAACAGTAAAATTGAAGGTTTTTCTACGAGGGTAAAGTCAGTTCCTTTTGTACACGTTTCCGACACTTACTGTAGTATCATATCAACTTTGTTCATGTATTTTAGAGTTTTATCGTTGGTACCGGATAATCCATATGACCAACGGCCCCGTAAGAAAATTTGGGTGAAAGTGCAAGATACAGAACGCGTCCCTTTCCAGGGACAACGTCCGGTTCTTGAACGTGTCCGGTGAACAGCACCAATACATCGGACATCGGTTTTAGTTCTCATCAAAAAGCCCATTAGTTATGTTAGTGGAGAAGCGGGAAATGTTAGCCACTGATCCACTCCCATCAATTTTGTTTTGTTTTGATTTCATCTTTGAAATAGCATTTTGGGAGAAAACATCATCAGTTTGCTGTTGTGGTATATTGCCATGGCAAAAACAAATTAAATTATGCGAGGACAAACTCAGATAACGCTTTAGTCAGTATTTTCCACACTGCTATCAAATACATTGTCTGTTGTGTCCTAAGATGACAATAACACTCCACTTGTCATTATCAATAATGTTGTTTTACCATTATTATACTCGTATAAATAGGATGATGAAAAGTGAAGGTACAATGTACCGCCTTCTGAGTTTTGCCATGGCAAACGTTTGTAATGACTAAATTCGTAATCAAGAAGTACAACATTTTATTTCAATTTTAATAGTTATTGCAGTTTTAAGTTTTATTTTGTATTTAAATGTAAGCTTGTCAACTAGAATATTTCGAACATGTCCTGCCAATCTGCATAATTAAAATTGGATCCTAGTCTGTTGTCTACCCTTCTTTAAAATGTTCTATTTTAGCAATGAAAGAGATAAAGTATTCAAATATTTAAGTCTGGATTAAGAGTAAAACAATAATTCACATGTAGACGTTGATTATTTATTTATGTTTCTTCTTTTATAAAAGAATTAGATTAACAACAGTCTTTTTTAAACAATTCTTTTAAATGAATCTAAATAAAGCAGCATCATAATAGCGTCAGAGAAAACTACCCAAAGCTTTTCTTAATGCTCCATTCCAACCAAATAGAGACTTTTTTCGATAATGCCTGTCCAAATACATTTTCTCCATTGAATCCTTTCAGTGTTTCTACAGCTCGGAATGCACGAGAACTCAAGGCGGTCTCCTATTGGTTATTTTGAACGTGTTTATTTAAGCTGTGCTGTTCGAAAACCAACCATAGACTGTTGAGACCATTGTAGTCAAGATGTCATGTCGCCTAAGAGTGACTTAAGTCCAAACTGTTCATAGAAAATCTATCATTTTTGTAAATAGTGCTCCACACTTGTCTTCAACAACTACAATAACTTTACTTTTTATCTAAATGAACAAAAAATATAAAACATCTAACGTCTTTAAAGCTTACAAAAATAGTACGTGATGTTTAAAACCGTAATAAAAATCTACGAAGCCGATTATTTTTTGTTATGCATACTGAAAGATAATTCATTATACTGTTTGATAAATATCAGTATGTGACATATACACACGCATATACAAACCATTCATCCAACTTTTTACTCAAATATCCAAATCGATATAAAAAGAGCACAAACTGTGAGCAAAAAAAGAAATTGTTATTCAACGATATTATCCAAGAGTTGACAATGTTGTTGGGAAACAGTTCTTACATAGCCGGTTGTCTGACAGCTCTCTGCACCAATCGATATCTTTCTTGTATGAAATAACAGTCGATATGCACTGCTGTGGAATCCAAGGAGAATTGAAGCTATGTCGAGAATTCTTTCTTAACTCTGTATAAGGAAAAATGTAATCTATGTACAACTGTACACTTTACATACATTTATTCTTTTGTCATTTGGGTATATTTGCACTTGTTTGTAAATACCAGTACTCTATTGTATGTACATTTGAGAGTACCATTCGCATTCTGTTTACTTTTCTACGTCGTAGGTACATATGTTTTTGCTAATAACTTCTCTCAGTTTACTATGTGCATTTTCATAGCATTAGTACACAAACAGTGTTTAAATCTTTTTCTTGGATACATTTTCTTTAGTGTCCATCATTTTATTGTATAAACATACCATTTGCACATTTCAAAAACATTTTTCTTTGTATATTTGCATATAGTGATACTCGGTTGTTTTCTCAAGTAGTTACCACTAGTTCAATCTATACACATTTGTACCATAAGCATCTAATTTTCAAATTTTTCCGAAGTACTCGTACATTCAAATAAATCTATCTAGCACACAATTGCCCAAGTTTATTCTTAATTTACTCGTATTTGTAAACTTTGTTCACTGCTACATAATATTTATGTATTTTGTACACATGCACCACACGATCACACTTGTGCGTTAATTGACGTTGCATACCATTTGGATATTGTTTAAGTATGGCAATACACATGTCATCCCGAAAAACTCTATGTACATTTGTACAAATTATCTGCTTTGTAAAAATTGTTATTTTGTGTACCCCATCGTATGCTCAGTATAACATAAGTTTACCCTGCAAAATTTTGTTAAGGGAATACTAAGTATTTTTACCTCTTTATATTTGGTCACTGTTTCTTGTCAGATATTCAATGTAACTCTGCATCATGTGCATCTTTTCAGTCCCGCATACCCTCATACATGTAATGTTTGCATTCAGATACTGCAGATGACATTAAGACGCAGTGCAGTGTGCAAGAACCATAACCGTACCTTACTCTATTTTTTAGTTATCTCCCCTTATTGATTTTACATATAACACTTGAGTGTTCTTCTCAACTACTATTTTCGTTAATTCAGACGGAAATCTTTACTCTTATTTAGTGATCGTTGTGTTTTATTTCAATTGTTAATCATTTAAATTACTGTTAATTGGGTAATTTTCCACCAATTTAATAGTGGAAAGACTTACTTGCAAATTGAAAATTCGCAAAAGGGCAATTTCTAATTACAATCTATATCAAATTGAATGTTTCGCGAAATTTTTTAATTAACGAAAATAAATCATCGAGCATATAACTGTACAAATACGGAAGGGAAAAATAAGACACATTCAGACGGCTTTTACGTCCAGATGTTTAAAACTGGAAATGGCATTTATCCCAGTACTGTTTGACAAGTAAAAACCTTTGTATATTAAAATTTTGTATTGTCTACCTTTTAAAGATTTTTATAATAATAAATATATTTTTCGCAGGAAAGCTCACGTATGGCACATTCGGCTCCGCTATAATAAAAAACTTCATAAACAGTACATACTTTCTTTTCAATTTGTGTGCTAGCATCACACTTCAGCCACGTTTGTCTTACACTTCGCAAATTAATTTGTGCAAACAACCTTTATAAAGAACAGAACAGTGTTATACGTACAATCATCATTTACAACACACCTCAATGGCAGCAAAGAACTGATTAAACCCTATTGTGTTTATGACACGACGCCATCCCTATTGAACTTTATGAATGTTAAAACAAGTTAGTTCCTTTACTGGTAAATGTAATTATATCTTCCCATAATGAACCTACCAAAACAGTTATTTAGGCTATATATGCTATGAACAGAACGTTACTCTTTGATTTTTAAGATAAACAAATGTGAAATTCAGACGTATGGGAATGTCTGTATTTTGGCAGAAAATTGTGATAGCTGTTTTAATGGTCTCTGTCATAATGTTTATGCACTATGTTATCTAATCGAAATTAAGTTAGATGATTTTTTTTTATCTTTTATTTCCTTTTGAAACTACAAACTTATAAAAACGCTTAATAGTTGAAAACAGTTTTTTCTTGTACTAAATAGCTTAAGTTAAAGTCCCAGGATTTCAGAAAAAAAAAAAAATTCTGAAAGGATGATAATAGAACCATGTTCTATTCACACTAAAACAATCTTGATACATGCCTTTCATTCGTATGAATTCAAGTCATTTCTTCTTGAAAAAGAGTTGGTTATCAGAAAGCCCTTCTTATTTTTTTGCAATATCATTGAAAAAAATACTGCACTATATTTCTAACATGTGAATCGATTTAAAAACCAAATTTAGGAATGATTTTGGTACAAATAAAGACCATTCCTGTCGGTAAGACATCTTACTTGGTAAATTAAGAGCTACTTATAATTGTGATCATTGGACTTTAAAGTAAATGTTATTAAAGTTACCTCTCGCTAAGTCGAAGTCCTCATGTGGAACCAGCAGATGTAAGACGTAAAAGAAATCCAGCTTTAATACCCCAAATCAAAAAGCTTATGTCCTGGTCAGCTTGCAATTATATTCCCTGCTCGCTATTCAGTTACTTCTTAACATCCCTTTGAGCTAGTAATAGTACTGTCAAAATTGTAAGATGGTCACGCCCATTTTTTAAATTAAGCAGGTTAAGAGTATACACAGTTCGAGTTAACTTGAGTACGAATTAACGACAGTCTACTCAGATATCCGAAGCGTATCGAGAGAGCTTGAACTTGATGTATTACACTAAAGAAAAATCAAATATTTAAACTGTCCCTACTAAATTTTCACAATAAATAAGTCTTAGTCTCTCTATTCTGACTTTTAATACTATTCATATGTATACTTTGTAATATAGGAGCACATTCTTTAAACAAACACGTTCAAGACCGATACATAGATTATCAGCATGTAGCAGACACAGTGGAATACTTAACTGATATTTTTCTGTAATACCATGTCGACTACAACAGTCTTATATGGCAATAAACATAACTCAGCTTCATTTTTTGACTACATTCAAAATCGACAAAGTATGTGCGTGAATAACACAGATGCTCTATTTGACATATCTATCTGACCGCTGAACGTTAGCACTTGACTTTAATACCCGTCTAGGTTAGAAAATGATGACGGAGTTACCATTATGAACAAGGAGGCATGTATATCGATTAACTTAGACATTCTCGCGGAAATAATGTTGTGTAACAGAGACACAAAACATATCAAAAGAGTTATTACCTAATGCTCAGACTACGATAATGTTCGTTTGCACATTTCTCAGATAGAAATTAATCAAACAAACCGGGAAGTTTGTGTTCAACGATCTAATTTAATCGCAGAAAACGGCTATTGCATTGAAGCCCGAATTTTTAACAATTGTTTAGAATATGCATATAAAACAACTATGTTATGATAGCAAACTTTCAACTCTCTTTCTTAGACCAGTCGATATACTGTAAACTGGGTACTGATTTTTGCGATACTACCGTTTCAAGAGATGATTGATATATACATAATTGTTCATTATAATTGTGACATAAATCATACATGCACATATATACAACAGACAAGTACAGCACCTGGTTCATTGTGCCTATATGTCACCAGGTTAATCACGGTAGCAATTATATACAGAATTTCTAAACACTGGATATATACATAGATTAACTATGAAGTACAAAATACTGACAAAGCGTTAACAGCTGAAAGGTACTTACAACAGCTCAGTATTCTATATAGTATTAATCAAATCAAATGTTTTCATTCACTAGATTTGTTTATCTTACTTATATAATTTTATGTAATCATTTCAAATCATTTGTTACTGTATACAAGTGTCTTATAGTCTAAATAATGTTCAATTGTTTTATACAATCCTAATCAGATGGAATGACGTATCGTAAATATAGTATCACAATGTATGCATTGATTGTGCTGAAAATACTTGAGTACAAATGTGTACGACTGAAAGAACTATAATAATAAAGCTGTATACAATGCCAACAGTCATCAGTTACAATTTTGTCTCAAAGTGTCTGCAGACATACTTATTCGCAACCTTGAAATTTGCGAAAGGATAATTCTCTTATTGCAGTAAATTAACTATAATAAGATAATTATCCTTTCGCGAAAAGTATTTTCGCGAAATTTTTTTAATTAGCAAAGTCGGAAATTCGCGAAAATATTAACGAAAATTAAATCATGGCGAATTTTACCCAAATTACAATAAATTGGAATGACATCTAAATGTGATAAAAATGTATTACCTTTAGTTCAGATATTAGTTAGATTAAATGCCCTTTTGTTTAGTCATAGCGATGTGTATTGAAGAGTTACAAAAGACGTTCAACATATCTTTCAGTGGATGTGATCAGTCAATTAAAAGCATAATAGTCACTAATTTAAAAGTACATTTTCTACTATGAACAAACTACATTAAATGGCTTTAATGATATATTTTGTGACTGGTTTCCATTTATGTTTAAGCTATTCACTGGTTATGTCTAAGTAAAAATAACTTGTAAATCTTTATTGCATTTGACTGTGTTCTTTACTCCAAAAAT
>JAUMHA010266256.1:2420-15085 GCA_032359765.1 Saxidomus gigantea | reverse complement strand
CGACTCATAAAATGGTGGTTGCTGAAACTGGTCATAATAACACTCTTTTGTGGAATGAATGAAAGTTGGACATGGCTTTTATTTCCGCAAAATTAACTCAATTTGTTTATCAATCCTTGAACATAGTGTTTTAGTATACATGCACGGGAAAGTCGAGGCCAGGCTGCTGTAATCTCCGCGATAATTTTCTAAAGCGAAGTGTAAGGTAAGAATGGACAATATGACAACGTTGCCAAAGACGATCGTCTTAATTAAGATAATGTGATGTAATTAAAGCACTATTCAATATTTATTACGTTCGATTTTATATATAAATTGAGTGTGCAGACGAAAACTGCAATAGCCACTTAATCGTCATATGGCTCGTTTATCAGACACGGATCTAATTATGTACATGTATGCTTCAGGTAAAGCATATAATACAGAATCCGGGGTGGCTAACTTGTGAATGTTTGTATATAATGGTATATATATGTACAAAAGGATATGGATTTTGTTGTATAAACACCTGCACCATCTTAGATAATATAAATTATATTTTATTGAATAGTTTTAAGTAATACACGGTATCAAATGCCATATATCATTTGATAATTGCACCATTTGTGGGCAGAAAAACATCATTATTCAAATATTCATATTGGAGCACAAAGCATTCTGCAGTCTGTTTACATTCAAAATTACAATTCTGATCTTCGCATCTGATAACGAGTCAATACACCAGAGAACTACAATAAAACTTCACTTACCGTGGTTAAAATTGGTTTTGAATACGTTTGAACAGAACAGAAAACAGTCAGGCCCATCTACACAGTAAACCTTGATGTATAAACCATAAGAGTACGTTTTTGAGGGGTGTAAATCATAACCGTATACACAGTAAATCATGGTACATGCAACATATCTTGGAAACTTTAAAATATTCATAATATATGTTTGTTTTGTAAAAACTAGTGTTGCTAGTAGGGCTATTATTTATTGAAAGACAATGTGTGCAATCCTAGATAGCCAATAAAGATAAATTTTTATTTATATCATGTATTATGTTTTATTTACAAAATAATTTAGATATCTAACTAACTTCATAGTCAAAATGAAAACAAGTTATGTTTTTTCTGCATTGTTTTATTCAATTACAAACTACTTTTTCAGCCATAATTATAATCTCTCTCACACTGCACTGCAATTTTAATCTAATTAGGGCGCTGTCACCTGGGTAATAAATCAAAACTCTGTGTGGGGTTGGTGCAGCATGGTTTACCGGATAGGACTTTCTCTATCCCAAAAATGTAGTATACACTTCATGGAAAATCGTACATTCGACCAATCTACTTTATAAATCAAGGTTTACTGTGTAGATGGGCCTGATACTTGTCACGTTTTATAAATTATTACAAACAGAAAACAGATTTTAATTGCACGATACATTTGCAAAAATTTAAAGATTATATGATATGAAAGTAATTTTACAATCTTGTAAAATTGAAGGCTCATTTCATTCTTTGATTTATGTACATGTACCGGCTGTCACTGTCTAGTTTCACGTTTTTGGTACAACGTGGTTTGAACACGCTACTTCTCTAATTCGAAGCGGGCGTTTCTAGGATTTCTGACACTGATATCATTGAATTCTTTATTCAAGTATCTTTAAGTATTATGTAAACGTTTTTTAAGATCGTTAAAGAGCAAATACTTCATCAACGTAAATTCCCTGCCTGTGACATTATCCAAATAGTTTCAAATAAATGAGATCTTTTCCAGGATGATAACAATATGGCTCAAACATGTACACTAATTTTGAGCAATTCGGGTTGTGCATTAAGGATTTTCTTTGACTTTCTAGAAAAATATGGAACTGTACTTTTACTTGCTAATAATGCCAGATTTAATGCACACATGTTCGCAAGTACGTGTATCAATCATGGGTAACATCATATCTGCTTTTGCTATAACACGTGGTCATTTGAAAAGGAGATTTCCTATTCGTTAATCGATTGGTTATAATCATTCGGTGCTAGTAAAGGACCTTCTGCTAAGTTATCAAAATCGGGGTTAACTTGCAGCATTTCAGACATTTATTTTCGATGAGTTGTTAAAACTGTTTAAAACAGCTTCTGTGAGTCAACACTCGAGAAATTAGTAAGCTGGTAGAGTATTTTGCCATAAATATACAGGTAATAGATAAATTATTGAGAAATTGCTTGTTCATCCTTTAAAATATTGGAGTATTGGAAGTTGCGTATTAAAAAAAGAGTCCAGTGACTATTTGACACTTTCACTCCGGGTACGTAAACGACCGCTTTACTTACCGATTCATAGAAGTGTCGTTACGTTTTCGCGTTACAGTGACACTATTCAAGAGCGCTTACTGAGAAATCGAGACTGAACACATCCTATTTTATTCAATTATTCAGTTTCAGATATCAAAAATAGTGAATTGTCAAAAATTAAAAAACTTGTACCGTCTACTTCTTTTTGTTATTCTCTGAAATGCCAAAATTCATGGGGCAGAAAATGTCGTTTCTGACGTTTTCTGTACGTTTTCGACGTTAATGTAAGATTTTCTTTAATAAAGTGTAATAACTTGCACACCGATTGATAAAATATTTCTGAAGTATTTTAGCAAACTTTGAAAAAAAAGAGTCGGTCCTAAAATGAAAAAAATAACATAACAATAACCACATGACGGTATGTTTCTTGTACGCTGTCGCCAGATGGCGTTGTTAAATGAGGTCACGTGACGTCATGTGAATAAAAACGTTACCATACAACGCAGATGGGCATGTACCAAATTTCAAACAAATGTGACAACTTTTAATTTTACTGACGAAAGGTATTGACCTACCTTAATACAGTGATAGAGCACAATGAGGGGAAGTGCAGTAAATACTTACCATAACTCTAATTTGCCTACTTTTTTAATTACCCAGCTTTGTTACTTTTTCTTCATTTATCTTGTCCGAACAATAACTTCAAAAGTACTGAAGGATATTACTTGAACCTTAATACAGTTATAGAGCACAATAAGGGAAAGTTCAGTACGCAAGAATATTAACTGTACCTTGCCTAATGTTTGAATTATCCCCCTTTATTACATTTTCTTGCCTTGAGCATGACTCAAAAAGTACTGAAGGAAATTCCTTCAAATTACAAACAATGAGAGAGGACACACAGGGGAAGTGCAGTTCCTAATGACAATAGCCCTGTGTTTGTTTTTTTAAAAATTGTCTCCCTTTATTGATTTATCTTGTACAGAGCATAATCTTGTCCGCAGCATAACTTCAAAAGTACTGAAGGGAAATATTGAAACATCATACAGTGATAGAGCACAATGATGGGAAGTACATGCCCAAGAACCATAACTCTACCTTGCCTAATTATCTCCCGCCAAATACTAGTATTTTTTTAATTAGAAACTATACAATATCCATTCCTCTTACCTCAATTTCTTGGTCATAGAAAGAGCACTTGGCGGGGGGATGGCCATGTCTAACATGGCTCTTGTCCAAAATGGATTTAGACATTAAATGCATTATCTATGTCGGCGTCTTTCCAAAATTCACACAAAGTTCTTTTATTTTCCGTGTTTTTTTCGATAACGCCATTTAATTTGCGTTGTATAAAAGTACATTTGTTTATAAAATCGCGGCAGCGGTATCGACGTCACAAAAACACCAATATGTTATACTGACGTCAGTGTAGCAGAGACAATTTTTTGCAGAATTACATGCATAGGGCTTCGAAATAATTATAAATAACGTTTTAATTTATCGCAGACAAATTGACGCTATTTATGACATGCTTCGCCCTACCCCTTCATGGAAGCTTTAAGATGGTTTTTAGTTAATGTGAAATATCGATCTAATATTTCGGGAACTGATAACATAACAAGATTACAACAAAATGTCTTAAAGTATAACGAAAGTCTACGTATTTTTGATCACCCCTCGTATGTTAGATTCTAAAGATGAATGAGCTTAATTTGAACACTGTTTATACTCATTAAACCTGTGTCTGTTGCGTCCCAAATGAATGCGATTGTTCTTCAATTTTCACATTGGAAAAGGGAGAGGAAACATGATTTGTATAAGGTCCTTACCGACACCGCTTGGTCTGTCCGATATACAAAATCTAGATCTTCTCACAGCGTAAACACATTTGAGTTAGACTGACACAAATATTATTGCAATACTGCACGACCCAGATCCGATGCGATGCAAATGTACTATACAAATATTCCATTGTAACAGTAGCGTTAGAAATTTAGATTTCAAGTTATATAGCATGTTGTGCTTCACGTGGAGCTAACATACAGGCCAACAACTGTGAATTTGCGATGATTTAATTTTCGCTGTTTTCGCGAATTTCCCCTTCGATAATTTAAAAAAACTCGCAAAACATACAGGCCAACAACTGTAAATTGCGATGATTTAATTTTCGCTGTTTTCGCGAATTTCCCCTTCGATAATTTAAAAAAACTCGCAAAAGATTCATTTCACATATATTTACTCTGAGGGAATTCTCCTTTCGCGAATCTAAATCTCGCGAACAAGTATGTCTGCTCATAATTTGCTAAATTTTCGTCACTCGAAACAAACCCGATTTACAGTATGTGAGATTTATGACTTTACTGAGTAGGTATTGATCCTTGTTAGCCATTTTGGTCACTAGGTTAACGTTGAAAGCCATCGAAACGGGGTCGAAAGTCGCGTCAAACTACATAGCTATTGTTTTATCCAGTGCGTTATTAATCAAGTTTGTAGTAATCATGTAGCAAAGAATTGAAAAAGTATGCCGTTAGAAAATGTCGGCCCGATTTCGAAATTACATATGTATTTTTCTCGTGTGTTTCTCTCTTAAATTGCTTTAGGCAAAGCTAGTACTCCATAAAAGTTGGACACCATGCACTAAAAAGCTTTCTGTTTTATATTTGAATAATACTAGAGGGTTATGCATTTCGATAATCATGACACAGGAAAATGGATCTTAAACTATAAACTGTAGCGGATATTTTACATACCACAGCTATATCACGAAGCTGTCACGCAACAAGTGTGCATCGTTACAGACAGAACGAGCATGCTTAAAATATATCAAAGTGTTTAAAGTTGCATAAGTTTATATACTGTCGTGATAGATTTTTCTCCATGGTTTTAATTCACCGGTCAGTAATTCGTCGCGGGCAAGTAAGTATTCAATGTCAGAAAGATAACAGGTTGTGTATTCACACGTAAAAAGTAGTACATTTGTATATTAGTTTAGATTTTTCGATCTAATCATGGTTCATACTGAACATGTAATATGTCTAACCGACAACAAGCTAGCCTCTGTTTTAAGATTTTCATGTGTTTGAGTCAGTATTTATTATGTGCAACATTTTTTAAATACCAACAGCCTGAACTGACACAATGGTGCCGAGAGAAGCCGGCGCAATTATTCAATCAAAGGTGTGAAGACTCGACCGACCTTTTCGAACGATTGTGGCATCAATTAACAATTTTTGGACTAATGTTATTAAACATTTTGTCGAATAATCGCATTATTCGAGTCACTTATGTTGAGATATTGCATATTACTGATATTGAAAATTGATATATGGCGGGACATAGTTTTTATTTCGAGTGAACCCGTCATTTCAAAAACGTGCATTTCGAGTTGACGAAT
Organism: Saxidomus gigantea; assembly: GCA_032359765.1. NCBI lineage: Eukaryota > Metazoa > Mollusca > Bivalvia > Venerida > Veneridae > Saxidomus > Saxidomus gigantea. Next base: position 9,421 of record JAUMHA010266256.1, on the reverse strand, counting down.
TTTGACTGTATTACACGGGGGATGTAATATTTATAGACATATTTTAATACGGCTGCACCAAAGAATTGTGCAAAGTGGTAAAGCCACCTTGGCATAGAGGATAAAGTGTCCGAATTCGGTGCAATTAATGCATTGTCCCTGAAAGACTACATTTATCGAAATGCATATTTTTGAGTTTCGTAATGTTGTCTTTAAATTTCGTTTCATTTTTTGTTATGTTTCATTTCCATGCTACCTTTTCGTTATCATTATGATTTAATTCTGTACTTATTATTTTCTCCACTTTTTGTTATATTTATAACAAAATATTTGTTTCCAATAATAATTTTTCATTACTTTCTTTGCGCTCTCATTCAGAATATTACTCACCCTCAATATCGGTATCAGTGGCCTCCTCTTCGCCTACATCAATAATTAGAACGCCGTTTTAATCAATAAACTTCATTTCATTGCATTTTAACTACAAATACGCATTTGCAGCTTTTATCAAAATGTTCTTCAGCCATAAAATCTAGCTTCTTTGATTTATCCCACTTATCTTTTCTACCTTCACATATAGACAGAATCCTGGCGTCATTTTACATATACTTCCAAAGAAAATGCGTGCATTTCGTCAATAGGGAATTGACTAGTATGAATGTCAAAAAGTACTAACTAGGCCAGGATTCGAATTTGTGATACTAAGTTTCCACGACTGCCGATTTAACCACTACGCCACACTATCTATGGTGATATAGCAAGGCTATACTAGCTTAAATATATCTTTCCTTACAAAATATAAAAAAGGATAATTTTACAGCTAATAGTAGAAAAAGTGAAATTTACCTATAATATTTTATTAGCTATAAGTACATGTAAACTCTTATCTGTTTCCAGCACTACCTGACTGCCTTTGGGTCATGCATATCAATCCCGATACTTTTAAGTGAATTCTTCTGTATGGATCAAGATACAGTAGGAATCAGTGAATTAATTGGAACTACTTTCGTTGTCTCTGGCGTCTCTACCCTTCTTCAGACTACATTTGGAGTAAGGTATGAATGTTTGCTTCTTAATACAAAATAAATCAGCACTTTGAAATACGACAAGGCGTGTCATAACGTTTCCAAGCTACATTTTGAGATATGAATATAAAAATATGTATTTCAGCTATAGAGAAAAGGCGTCAACAATCGGTGCTAAAACATAATACAGATATGTCTGCGAAAAGGTTATATTGTTATAAGGACATGATCCCAAACGAAAAAAAACAAACTAACTTTTCCTTATTCGATTAGGTGCTTTTCCTCTTAAAGTTATATTGCCCTTCTTATTGATTATATTTAATTATTGCCAAGAATTAAACTCAAAACACTACTAGATGCTTTGAAAACATGTAAAAATGAGTTATGTTATGTGATTTCTGTACTCACAGATATGAATGTACAGATAGGAATTTCCATTTGTTTTAATAAGATAGTTAAAATCATTTATTTATAGATTTCCACTTCATTCATTTAGAATGAAACTGTTGCTCAGATTCATATATTGTGTTTATAACTATGGACATTTCATTACTCCAGGGGTTTACTTCAGTGATAAATGTCCTATTTAAAGTTTTGATGGTCGTTTTGAACGATAATATCACTTAAACGGTTAAGTCGCATATCTGCTTTACATATATTAGTATAATAGAGCGGATTCGGCGCTTTAAATATGTCCGAGACCCTGAGAGTGACATGAGTGTCCACGTGAATAACTAACAGCGCATTTCATCCATTTATTGCAGTTACTCATATAGTTCATATACATTCAAGGTAACACTTTTATTCACTGTACTGTAACAGGATGTAATGTAACAGGATGTACTGTAACATAATGTACTGTAACATGATGTACTAAATGTTCAACGCATTCTTAACACAAACGGATAATATATAGTAAGCATGTGGTCAAACAATAATGAGTATATTAATACATGATACGTGCACAAGTTCTCGTTGGCATCATACATTCGCATAAAGAACATACTTGCAAACGCGTTGAGTGGCATTACTTAATTAATCAACGTATTTGTCCTATAACATAGCACAAGACACATGAGAACAAATGTCTACACATTTCTTACCATCTATGGGATGAATGGCTTGTTGCATCATACAACTAACTCACTGCACACACGTTCAAAAAGTAAATCAAGAATTGCAAGTGTCGTTCTTAAACCCGCCAATCAGTCAAACATTGCACGGATATCAATCTACATGGCCTTAAGTAAATAAACAAAGTGCAAAAGTTAACTTCCTTGTACAAATGTACTTTACTTTAAACAGGAAGTAAACACCAACAACAGGACAAAAAGCAACCCTTAGAATAGTATCAATCTTTGCCACAAAAACTCTAAAGCATAAAATGGTTGACCAGCTCGTGCAAAACTTTTAAGCAAACAAAAAAGGTCAAATGATCAAGTAAAATTAACTAACCGTAACCAAAACCAGGTAATTCTAATTGCTTTACAACAAATACTCCAGATAAGGTTAGAGCAGTTGTCTCCCTTAAACTTGCTAGAAACAATTTAACTAGCCAGTAAGTTACCTCCCTTAAACCACATCAAAACCAACCCGGTTACATTAACTCGTTTGTTTAATTGCAAAATATATTTAAGATAGAAATACCGGTATTGCTAAAATGAAAATAACACCTTCTATACGACAATTACACCCTAACAATTAACTGTGGAAGGTATTATATGACAAATGCAATATTCAGAAATTACAGCAGGAGATTTCATTTCAGGTTGCCGATAGTTCAAGGAGGAACCTTTATATTCGTTGCGCCGACAATTGCCATTTTGATGCAGAAGAAATGGAATTGTCCATATAGAGCAGCAAGGGCTACAGGTTGCCTTTCTAGTATTACTTAATTTTGTTTGACATTGTTTTGTTTGACATATGCAGGTACATTCAGAAAATTGTACATTGAAATATTAGGAATATTGATACATAAATCGATTGTTGTGGAATCTTACATTCCAAATATAAGTTGGACTCCTTAAAACATAAACCTGTATGATACTTATTGTAGGTAAGATTCATTAATATAGTTAAATATATATCATAGACACGACTTTTTTCAAACTTGAATATATTGTAGATTTGACTCTTTCTAACTTTACGGCATCCGTCTTGCCCGAGGTTGGCAGTGATGCCCATCGTGAAATGTGGATGGAAAGAATACGTGAGGTAACAAAGACCTTTTGACTGTAAAACATTTAGGAACACTTTTCACATCTGATATATTCCTATATTAAACAAGAACTGTTTGTAAAACACAAATAACCCCTTGATTAAAAAGTCTTACTATGCAAAAGTCAGTGTGAAATTCGCATAAGACCTAATAACCTGAATATGAATAGGAGTCATCAAATGGTAATGTCAAATCAAGTTTGAAAAAAAAGTATTGTATGTATTGTTTTTCATATGGTCTTAAAAAAGATTAAAACGCGCCTCAATAAAACAAATTCACATGGACTTAAAGTAAAAAACACGAGGCCTGAAAAACATATTGTTTTTGCCTAACAAAATAACAACACTATTTTTGGCCTTTTAAAACATACAATTTTCGGCCTTAACAAAAAAAATGTTGGCCTTAAAACAACGGCCTTAAATTGAAGAATGTAAAAACATTTTGACTTAATTTTTTAAAGAATTTGGCCTTAAATAGAAAAGAAAAAAATGTAAGGCCTTAAAAATACATGTGGCCTGAAAAGAAATTTATTTGTTTGGCCTAACAAAATTAATGTGTTGATCTTGTTACAAAAAAACAAAAAACGTTTGGCCTACAAAAGTTCATGTGGCCTTACAAAAAGTCCCAGTGACCTTGAACTTCGACCACAATTTCAATAGGGGTCATCTGCTGGTCATGAGCAACCTACACATCAAGTTTCAAGATTCTACATTTGTAGGCCTATTCTACATTTGTAGGCCTTTACGTTCTCGAGTTATCATCTTGAATCTGTTTTACTACCCCGGGTCACTGTGACCTTTGACCTACTGACCTCAAAATAAATAGGAGTCATCTGCTTGTCATGACCAGCGTCTACATCAAGTTTCAAGATGCTACGCCCAAGCGTTCTCGAGTTATCGTCCGGAAACCGTTTTACTATTCAGGGTCACTGTGACTTTGATCTTTGACATACTGACCTCAAAAGCAATACGCTTCCTCCTCTGGTCATGACCAACCTTCAAAATCCTAGGCCCAACCGTTCTCCAGTTATCGTCCGGAAACTGTTGTACTATTCAAGGTCACTTTGCTTATTATGACCAACCTCCATATCAAGATTAAAGATCCTAGGCCTAAGCGTTCTCGAGTCGGACATACCGACCGACCGAGTGACATCTGCAAACCTATATACATTTCTTCTTCGAAGGGGGCATAAAAATCCTAACCTGTTTCCATATCTTTTTTACAATAGACAATTAACTGAAAGCCACCCACATAATTTTGCAAATGAAAATGGACAGAAAAGTTCAAATACTTTAGTACATGTACATTGTAGTTATGATACACCATAATTGCTACGTTCTCAATTATAAAATAGTACAAATTACATGTATGCAGTGAATACCGATAAAGCTTTTGCAAATATGTTTATAACGTCTTTCTGCATTGGAGATAATACATGTTACAGTAGCGATTTAATTTTAAATCATAAGGCTCATACAACAGTAATTAAGACATATTTTACGTATTCAATCAAGGCGTTGATCATTCTTCTACAGGATCTGTGCAAAAAAATATTACGTCATAAAAAACTTTGTGGTCATTGGGGCTTATGCGGATGTATGTTATGCTACAGTGACTTAAATGTTGATATAAAAACAACAGGTTAAATATTTTACGAATTTGCAAAATGCAACATTTTAAGCATTTTTGCCATGTTTTCTGTGTTTTTCAGATACAAGGGACAATTATGGTTGCTTCGGTTTTTCAAGTGATAACTGGGTGCAGTGGACTAATTGGTTTCATTCTCCGGTTTGTTGGACCTTTAACGATAGCTCCGTCAGTTACGTTAATTGGTTTGTCACTTTTTTCTACTGGATCATCTTTGGCATCACAACATTGGTGGATTGCTCTCACGTAAGAAGAAAACACAAAATACTGTTTCCATAGAACTATGGAGTTTTAACAGTAGATTTATTTGCATATAGACATCATATAATATCAAATATCATACATAAAATCAATTATATATATTCACAGTAATACCACAGAAATATCACATTTTATTGCATATCACAAACTAAATATCACAGAAGTTGATTGTTGAGAGCCATACAATTATTTCCATTAATCACATGGAAATATCTTTTTAGACAAATCACTACAATAGTGTCATGCTCTTATATGTCTTGACTTAAATAGCACATCATACCTTTAAATGAAAGAAAAAGTTACTATTGTTCGATTAAATCTTGTATAATTTATTCGTTTATTTCAGCAACTTATAATATTCATTCTGTAAGGAAAATGACTGTATATATGCAGTATAGCTCATTAAATTATTTCCAATGGGATCCTAAACTGTCAAAAAGATAAAATGATAAGCTCTTAACTTGACAATTTATTGCTTGAATATTTGAATATGCATTATAGTCATTTACTAATAAAAATGGTCAAACCATAAATAGATAATTGTTCAATCAATTAGAAACTTAGACAGAACTACAACAATTCACTTCATGATTCTTCTGAAAAAGAAACATAAATGACAAATGTTAAAATATGCATAACTATTTATCTATTTTATCGGACCTGAGTATTTGTAGTTAAGGTACAATGTAAAAAGTATTTTCATCCTTGTGATTCTTTTAAGTTTTGATAATAGATTTCTGTCTTTGTAACCGTGAACTGAAGTGGTTTTTTTAAAATTGTCATTAAGATATGATTTGACATTTATTATACAACATTCTATGGGTATGATTCAGTCCTAATTGTTTGACTCTATCATTTGTTAAGCAAACAAAGGTTTGCAAAATCTTGATCTCTAAGTGACGTTCTTGGAAGTGAAGTCATGCATAAATATGACTACTTCCTCCTTTTTGCATATTTGAAAAATAAGAATAATCAAACAGCATTGAATTTAAGAACTTTACAAAGTTTTACATAGGCTTTTATCAAGCATATAATTTTGCCTATAAAGAAATTTTAGTCTTGAGTTTATTGTCTTGACTTACTCATAAACAGTAGATCCCCGGACATATCACTGCTGATAACCTGACCTAAAAAATTTACTTGCTGTTGAGAGCTAAATGTTTTAATATTACCATTGCAAGTTAATGTAAACGATTTCACTTTCTAAAGTTTACGTTTAGTTGCAAATAGTATACTATGTTTTATCAAGATAGAGGGGTCGCTTGTTATGAATTAGCCATCTATTACAGGACAGAAGTTCAAGACCTAAATTACTGGCAAAATAATCCATTTTTTTTACAGGAAATGAGCATACTGTCATATGCGTATAAGAACAATTTACACTCTTTACTTATTATAATATGCATATCATTTACATAACATAAAGAAACAGACCGAGAATATTTCTTTGAGGAACGTCAAAAATATTGGTGTTCGACCGGGACGATAAGAATCATTCCACTGAACTGAATACATCCCATTAACTTTTGATATAGTGTTTTAAGGACAACTTTGTCGAATGCCGTTTGTAGATCTAGCATAACAATACTAAGTCTTATGTATGATAACTGTTGACGAATAGAATCTGTTAGGTGAATGGGACAAGAGTTAGCAGAGTAACTTTCTTTAAAACCGGACTGATTCTCATAGAGTAGATTATCTAAAATTAGATTTTTTTTTCTGTGTAGAAACTGCTCTTTCTTAACTTTTAGTAAATTATACATAACAGGACGGTAATTTCCAATATCTGAGATACGACCCTTTTTAAACAGAGATTTATTACGTTCAGACTCTTAGTTCCGTGGGAACCTCATTATTAACAATTGTCAAAT
>JAUMHA010266145.1:0-15086 GCA_032359765.1 Saxidomus gigantea | reverse complement strand
GCAGTAATTTCTAAAACAGAAAAAATTGTGTAATGCAGCCCGTAAGCTATAGACCTTTCTGCAATCGTTTGAAGTTGAATGTACTGTTTTTATTTGTAATATGTTCTTATCGTATGCGACATTCAAACAAAAGATTGATCTGGTCTGTCTTGCCCTACTTTCCCAAAGCGCATGTTTACAGTTGTTATTCGCACATAGCACAGTTAAATTGTCAGCAGTGTTTTAAATAAGGTTTGCTAAAAATGAAAACTGCTCCACTGTGCATGTAAAAAGATTTTGGAAATCAAATATCACATTTGATGAAATCTATGATTAACTTATTAATAATGATAACATGAACTTAAATTAAAAGTCCAATCTATGTAGTCAAATACATTAATCGGTGCATTATTTACAAACAAGAAGGCACGATGTCATAATATCGCTAATGAGTACCATTACCAAAAGACAATAAAGTAGGTCAAAAAGGCATAATCAAGGTAGGCCGACAAAAATGTTGAAATCTGCTAGCAAAACTGTATACACAAACTAATTCATTACTGTAGCTACAAATACAACTAGAACAATCACTGAAGGTGTTGAATACTCCCCGAACACCCCACTGACACGGTATATAAAATTCATGTAATTTTTATGCTTAAATTATTGGACCTGCACAAATAAAGGCATCTGTGAAGTATAATTAAATTCTGACCAGGGGTTTTTGAGATTAAAAGCGCACAATATTTTACCATCTTAAGCCCCTGTGACCTTTGACCTAGTGACACGAAACATAGACCATGCACAACTAGGCATTGTACTTATTACTTCTGTGAAATATCATTATATTCTGACCAGGGGTTTTGGAGATTTAGCGTCAACAAAATTTTACTATCCCGAGCCCCTGTGACATTGACCTTTGACATAGTGACCCGAAACATGGACCATGCACAATAAGGTATTGTACTTATCACTTTTGTGAAATTTGACTTTGAATTTATCTAAACAAACATTTTAACTCTAACTTTAAAGATGACTGGGTTCAAAATGTAGATTATAGAATGTTGGTGATTTGACTGAATGACCTAGTTTTCCCCTATGTGATCCAGTTTCAAATCTGACCTGTATTTCATCAATACAAACATTCAAATAGATTTTCATGATAATTGGAAATTTAATATGGCTTTTAGGATGTTCACAAGGCTTTTCTGTTATTTTATCTAGTGACCTAGTTTTTTAGCCCTCGTAATCAAGTTTGAAACTTGACCTAGAATTCATCCAAACAAATATTATGACATATTTAATTATGATTGGGTACAAAATGTTGTTTCTAGACTGTTCAAGATGTTTCTTATTATTTGACCTTGTGACCTAGTTTTTGAGCCGACGTAACCCAGTTTCGGACCTCGCCTAGAAAATATAAAAATAATGATTGGGGGTCAAGTGTGGCCTTTATAGTGTTCAGATGGTTTTCTATTATTTGATTTTGTGACCTAGTTTTTACACGACGTAAATCAGTTTCGAACTTGGCCTAGAGATCATCAAAACAAACATTCTGACAAATTGTTATGATGACTGGACTTAACAGTGATTTTTAGAGTATTCACGTTGTAAGCGTGGACAAGAAGACGAACATTTGCGATCACATTAGCTCGACTTTGGATACTTCGTTCTCAGCTGAGCTAAACAAATACAAAGCCAGAATTAAAATAGACTAAACACTTTATATATCAAAACAGTATAATTATCTACAAGTAAGAAATTCGAAACCTTAGCTAAAAAATAAGTTGAGACCCGGATAATGAATTCTAATAACAACGTTGACTAACGTGCATAATCAAAAATAGTAATGCAATATCGATTACTAGTATCATTTCGGTCAGACCATGGATGAACTATTGAAATATGCATTTTGACGAGCCGAAATCTCTGTAATTCTTCACAACAGTCAATGCAGAGTAAGAAATGACTTCCTGTTGACTGATTGTCCAGTGCACATTCAGAGGTACATTCTTGTTGATTATATAATTATGTGTTACTGTTTATCTGCTACTAGGTCAGAGACAAAATCGGGTTGAATAGTAATGTGTTACTTATTGTTCGGTACAGCGTCAGAGAGTCGTTTTGATAATAATGTATTTCTGATTGTCCGATTCAGAAATGCAATTTGTTGACTTCCAGTATAACAGCCGTTTAGAATTCTCCCTAAGCATTATGTTTAAGTTCTTCTAAAGAGGTTTCTATTTGATATACCTTTTTCAACACGGTTTCATTTTTAACATTCTACCGAATTGGCTTTATGTGACAATAGTTGTTCCACTTATGACAAACCTGCGACAAGACTAATTAATTCCACCTTACCATTGATGTCTATGAAGTATACAACTATTCTAGAGTCACTCTGTTTTACAAAAGGAAGTTGCATTCCACTCACATCTTATTTAACTTTTCCCTGTTTTAGACGATATAGTTGAAATTTAATCCGTCTCTTTTTTTTTTTCTTCCTGAAAATAACGTTTTTCAATTACGATTCATAACAAAGTAAGCAAGAGGACAATGATGGCCAAATATCGCTAACATGATTAACAGTGCACTCACATAAGGAAGTCACTTGTTGCAAAAGGGATTCAGTAGTTGCTAAGGAAGTCGTTGATTGCTAGGGGACGTCACTGGTTGCTAGGGGACTAAGCTCTTGCTATATAAGTTTTAATCCGGGGTTCATGATTTGAACAATCTTGGTAGAGGTCAACTATGCAGTAATACATGCTAAATATCTAAGGTCTAGGTCTTGTGGTTTCAGAGAAGATTTCAATTTTGTTCCTATATAAGCCTGTGTAAAATCAAGTGATCACTTGGCGGGATCAATTTTGACATGGGGTCATAATTTGAACAATATTGGTTCAGGGCCATTAGATAATGCTACATGCCACATATCTAAGCTCTAGGTCTTGTGGTTTTAGAGAATATTTGTAAAGGTTTCCCTTGTGTTTTGCAATATCAACCAGGGTTCCGATTGGACTGGAATTCTTTGATCATTTTTGGTTGAGCTTCATGTAAGGAACATCCCTGCCAAGTGTCATCAAAATTGGTCCAGTAGTTTCAGACAAAATGTCGTTTGAAGCTAAATGTTGACGGATGACGAACGGACGGACGTACAACGGACAGTCATCGATCCTAAATGCTTATTCTGGCACATTGCTTACAAGCAAACGCTATATTGCCATATAGTACAAAGTTCCAAACGGGATGTGACGGGTTGATACAAACATGATCAACTTTTATGAAAATCTATTTCATGGGATTTGAGAAATATAGAAACATCACAAAGTGTGGCATTTGATGACATTAACACTTGAACAAAGTTTTCAAGGTTTCAATAAAAATCCTTGAAGATCTTTCAAAGAAAAAGTAACGTGGCTTTTGGCCGTAAACGTCAACTGGATATAGGGAATACTAAACAACGATTTATGAAAAACCTTCAAGGGGTTTGGAAAATATACTAAGTAGATGTTCTCAAGACATTGGACTCTTAATTATGACCTTTACCTTAAGCTGTCATAGTTAGAACATATGTTTAACATGTCATATCTGTAATATAAATATTTGACCTAACTTTCATGCACATCTTTCAATGTTTAAGGATATTGTCTTGAACGTCTGCATGAAGTGAAATCTCGACCAAACTTTCGAGAAATAAATCCTTCAATGCTTTAGGAAATAAGTCCATTACGCTTGTTGACAGGTTCGGTACACATTATCTAGAAGGGATTTCTTTTAATGGTTTCAAGAAATAATTCTGAGACTCTTATACTCTCATACTCTCATACAGATAAACTAGATTGGATTTTCATGTTGTATTCCCATCTGCAATGTCAGAATACAAAGTAACGTGATATGTAATCCCCACGTGCTCAACAATTGTGTCATTTAATCTGTAATTCCCTCCATGCATGACAAAGTTAACATGTATACAGGATTTCATGACTTTAAACTCTAAGTGTGACCTTGACCTTTGGGGCCAGGCCGTCGTTCTTGCTAGCGACACATTAACAGAATGTGCTTAACAATTGCGCCAAGTAACTAGTATCTTTAAATCCTTAAATGCTTGACAGTCTGGACACGAACGTGTGCATATACGTAGGTGCTAAACATGTGTGCCACTTTATTCTAAAATATCTTAATGTATGACAAAGCTACAGCCTGAACACTAATGTGTGCATATATTTACACTCTGTTACACTCTGACTTTCACCTTTGAGGTAAAGAAGTGTGTGTTGCACGCGACACGTCGTCTTGCTATGCTGAACATTTGTGCGGAGTGTTTTTAATATCCTTCCATACATGAAAGATATACAATTTGGACATGAAAATGTGAATATATCCATTACCTTTAAACTTAAAGCATGACCTTGATCTTTAAGGGCTGTTGCACGTGACAAGTTTATTGATGTGCTAAATAATTTAAAAATTATTCAATGCATGACAAAGTTACAGCCCAAACAAGAAAACAAGAAAGCCAAGATGCCCCTATATCGCTAAACCGGCTACCCTTGGCTACAATACAAGATAATAAATAGCAATGTTGACTGGGTGGTCCTGACTTGAACACTCTTTGTACAGGTCTACTATATAGTGCTTAAATGCAAACCTGTATTAAGTCTCGTGGTTCTAGACAAGAACAGATTTGCAGTTTTGTTTATATTCAAGTAATCCTCGGGCAGGGTCAATTTTGAACCTGTAGTCATGATTTGAACAATCATGGTAGAGGTCCACTAGGCAATACTACGAGCTGTATATCAAAGCTCTATGTCTTGATGTTTCAGGGAAGAGGATTGTTAAGGTTTTTATATAAACCAATTTAAAATCAAGTGACACCCGGGCGGCGTCAATTCTGACCTTAAGGCCATGATTTGAATACATTTGGTTGTGGTCTACTAGGCAAGGCTGTGTGATAAATATCTAAGCTTTATGCCTTGTGGATTCAGAGAAGATTCTTTTTCTAAATAAGCCTATGTAAAATAGAGTGATCCTCGGGCAGTGTCAATCTTGTCCCGGGGGTCATAATATGAACAATCTTGGTAGAGGTCAACTGAGCTTCATGCTTAATATCTAAGTTCTAGGCATAGTGCTTTTCAGATAAGATGATTTTGAATATGTACAGACATTTACACCTTGTACTAAACACTTCTACAAAGTTTCAGTGAATTTCATCCAGGTGTGTAAGAGTTGCGCGGACAAACTTTGTGGCAGGCAGGCTCGTTCAAATGTCACTTGTTTCTAAAGAGAGTCAGTAGTTGCTAAGGAGCTATCTTGTTGTTAGGAAAAGTCACTGATTGCTAAAGTCACTGACAAGGGGCAGTCAGAGGTTTCTAAGATCGATACATGTTGCTAGGGAACCTCAGTGGTTGCTAGAGGACAAAGTGGTTCCAAGGGAAATTATTTGTTTCTATGGGATAGTTACTACTAACTAAGGAAGTCATGGCTGTTAGGGAAATTCACTGATTGCTAGGGGACTAAGTTGTTGCTAAGGAAGTTATTTTTTTCTGGGGAAAGTTCCTGATTGCAAGATAAATCGCTGAATTCACAAACAAGAAAGTAGGTCAGTAGGTCAAGGTCAGCCAATGTCGAAGTTGAAATTTGCATGCAAAAATATACTCAAATTTCACAGCTATTGCTTTTAAAAAGCTAGAAAGTAGGCCAGTAGGCCAAGTGACTGTAGAACGGGGCCAACTTGGACCCAAGGGGTATGATTTGAACAATCGTGATAAAGGACCATCAAGCAATGCTTCAAGCTAAATATCTAATCTATTGGTCTTAAGATTTTAAACAAGAAGTTTTTTAAAGATGTCCTTATGAACTTAATATAAAACAAGAGTTGTCCCTCTTAGTGACGAATGCCCTCAAAAGAGGTATCGCACTGTCTGTGTCCTCTCCATGTGCTCAACAATTGTGCCATGTAATTTTAAAATCATTGCATGCATGACAGAGTTACCATGCATACAGGACTCCATAACTTTTTAACTCTAAGTGTGACCTTGACCTTTGAGGAAGGGACGTATTTTTGCACGCGACACGTCGTCATGATGTGCTGAACATATGTGCCAAAGTATTTTAAAATCCTTCACTACATGACAAAGTTACAGTCCGGACACGAATGTGTGCATATATAAAGGATCCCATTATCTTTAATTTCTACGCGTGTTCTTAAACTTTGAGATAGGGACGTGGTTCTTGCACGCGACACGTCGTCTTAATGTGCTAAACCTTTGTCCCAAGTTATTTTAAAATTCAATTAAATGTCAATGCATGACAAAGTTACAGCCCGGACACGCAAAAAGTAAGGACGGACGGACGGACGTTGATTTTTTAATATACCCACCTTTTGAGGTATAAAAAGAAGTAAGTTAAATCTCAAGTAAGTGACACTTTAGAACTATAACCAAACCAAAGCCATTAAACCATTTTTGCCTAATAGTACATGTATCTTGCAATCCACGCACCAACAACATCTACAATATTGACCTCACTCCCAACAGTGAGATAACTATGCATTTTACTGTCCGACTTATTACATTATTAATTATTCCCTTTCTGCTTTGATCCATGTGCTTACATTTGTTGTACATAGAGATCTAAAAAAATTTGGTTCTTGCTTCTCAAACGTTCTCATCGTTTGCCGTTTATCAAAATTCTAACGCCTCCAAAACCAACTGTCAATTAAATATTCTTTGAATAATAGGATTATTTCATGTAAACAAATAATTCTAACTTATCATTTTAAAATCTTGGACAATCAGTTTTCAGACAAATACTGCATGTTGAGCAATTTTTGAATAATAAAAACTTCGCGATTTATGAGCAGACAGACTTATTCCCGGATGTTAATTTGCAAAAGTGAATTCTCTTATAGTAAATCCATGTGAAATTAATCTTTAGTGAAATTTTTAATTTAGCAAAGCGGGAAATTCGCAAAAATAGTGAAAATTAAATCATCGTGAAAATTACCCAGTTGACAGTAAACAGGAGCGATGTGATATCTGGTATCAAGTTAATACTGCTTCATCTTCGGTAAAGTAACCTTACATTGTATAACAGTGTGTTAAACACTTCCGTCACCAACAATTACATCATAAGTTCTGCCTATGTTACCCTCTACACTATTTAACATAGATTAGTGTCACATTGGATACATTCACCCGAGAGGTTGCATGTTTGAGTGTTGCCTCTGTAATTAACCACGCTGAAGAAGCACGCACTGTCTTCTTGTTTATTTCATGTTAACACTTACCTTGCTAAATGTTGAGAATAGACTTCAAGGGTTGACTGCAAAACAGTTTTAACTTATATGAAATAACTTACGACAGTTTTTCAGTCAATCCTCGACTTGTACTACCGACTGCTCAAATGAGTGTTCGGTGAAAATTTACAAAGTGAATAAGCAGACAGTGAAGATCATGATAAGACTGCCCAACTGGACTTCATTATTTCTCAAAATCAGACAGACAGATGACAAGGGGAAACACAATATGTCTCCCCCTGAGGGACAGGATGGAGATTTGTGGAGAAGGGACTAAACTAATTAAAGAAACTTACCATAGGTCTCCAGAAACATCCCAGTCGGACCTGTGAAATACAACAAAACCTTTTTGTTTAATACCAATTTATTTATTCTTAATTGTGAAACAAGTTCTTACAACTTATACCAATTGCTCTCGAGACTCACTCTTGACTAAGGACACTACCGCTTCTTTGGCAATAGTGGGGATCAAAGACTGGACCCTCCGATCCCGAGGCGAACCCGCTACCACTACACAAAGGTGGCAGAAAAACCTTTGTCAACTTCAAAGTTGAAAAACCAGAGTTCACTTGCACTTGTTTCTTTGCTAAACGGCCAAACATAAAATTATCTCACTACAGCAAATATGTTCCATAGCAAAAATGTAGTCAAACCTCTGTTTAAAACTACAACCAAACCTCTCCTAACGACACCTCCGTAGTGTAACAATCTCCCTAAAAGACATATTTTATTTCTCGTTGTGTCAATTAGATCAGAAATCAACCTTTCCAGAACAAAACATTTCTACAACAAACACATTTCTGTGTTCCAAGGGGTCTTCGCTCCTATGAGGTTGCACTGTACCTCAAATAGGAACTACACTGAAAGTAACAACATATTGGATAATAAATGTGGCATATAGAGTGTTAACAAGGTGTTCTTTGATTTGAAAAAGTGACCTAGTTTTAAAGGCCTATAAATCATTGAAATAAACATTCTGAATAATTTTTATCATGATTGGGTTGTAACGGTCACCTGTATAGCATACACAAAGTATTTCTATGATTTGACCCGGTGAACTTGTTTTAAAGACAAGATTACCTATATCTGAAATTTACTTAGCTTTGTGCAAGAAAGCCATTCTGACAAAATTTCAAGACGTTCCGTTGAAAAATACTGACTCCATTGCATACACAACATTGTTCTTTGATTAAACCGGGCGACCTAATGTTTTACCCGTATTCAAATTCGAGCTAGATTTTATCAAGACAATCATACTGACTAAGTTTCATAAAGATCCAATGAAAAATGCAACCTTTATTGTTTTTCTATGATTTGACCCAATGACCTAGTTTTTAAGCACAAATAACCCATATTCAAACTTGAGCTAATTCTTATCAAGGATGTCATTCTGACCAAGTTTCATAAAGATCAAAAGTAAAAAGTTTTTCTATGATTTCACCGGGTGTTCTAGTTTTTTGACCCCAGACAATCTACATTCTAGATGTCATCAAGACAGTTATACTGACCAAGTTTCATAATGATCTAATGAAAATGCAACCTTTATTGCCAATACAAGGTTTGTCTATGATTTGACCCCTTCGACCTAGTTTTTAAGCCCAAATAACCCATATTGAAACTTGAGCTAATTCTTATCAAGGCTGTCTTTCTGACTAAGTTTCATAAAGCTCAAATGAAAAATGAAAACTGTATTGCATACAAAAGGGTTTTCTATGCTTTGACATGGTGACCTAGTTTTAGACCCTAGATGACCCATATTCAAACTCGAGCTAGATTTAATCAATATAGTACTTCTTACATAGTTTCATGAAGATCAAGTGTAAAACCTATATTGCATACACACGGTTAAGCGTGGACAGACAATAAACAGACGACCGACACCTGGCGATCACAAGATTTATTTACTCCTTTTCTGTTTCAGATTATTAGGTCTTATGACAAATCAAGTTTGAGAAAAAATTGTATATTTTTCATATGACCTCAAAGGAAATTCAAACGCGCCTCAATAAAAAAAGTTCATATGGCCTTCAAAAAAATCAAGAGGCCTGAAAAACAATTGTTGGCCTTAAGAAAAACCTTCGGCCTTAATGTTTGTTTTCAAATGGGCCTTAATAAAAAATAATGTATAATTAATTGTTGCCTGAAAAAAACACAAATGATTTTTGGCTTTACAAAAAAAAATGGTTGGCCTAAAAACTCAAAAAATGTCGTTGGCCTTAAAAAATCATGTGGCCTATAAAAAGGCCCAGTGACTATGACCTATGACCTACTGAACTCAGAATCAATAGGGCTCATCTGCTGGCATAACTAACCTCCACATCAAGTTTCAAGATGCTAGGCCGACCCTTTCTCGAGTTATCGTCTGGAAACTGTTTTACTGTCCCGGATCACTGTGACCTTTGAAGTACTGACCTCAATATAAAAAAAGTCATCTGCTGGTAATGACCAACCTCTACATCAAGTTTCAAGATACCAGGCCCAAGCGTTATAAAGTTATCCTCCGAGAACCATTCTACTATTCCGGGTCACCGTGACCTTGACATTTGACCTCTACTGACCTCAAAATCAATAGGGGTCCTCTATTGGTCATGCCCAGCATACACATCAAGTTTAAAGATGCTATGCCAACAGGTTCTCGAGTTATTGTCCGGAAACCGTTCTAAAATTCCGGGTCACCGTGACCTTGACCTTTAACTTACTGACTTCAAAATCAATAGGGGTCATCTGCAGTCATGACCAACCTCCACATAAAGTTTCAACATCCTAGGCCCAAGTGTTCTCGAGTTATCGTTCGGAAACCGTTTTACTATTCAAGGTCACTGTGACCTGTGCGTTTTGTCAGGGGGGCGGGGTCAAATTGTGAACAATGTTCATAGAGGGCCACCAGACAATGCCACTTACCAAGTATGTAAGCACATGACCCTACGGATTTGGATATCAAGATTATTTTATCGTTCTTTATATAACTCTATATAAAATCGAGTGACAACGGGGCGGGGTCGATTATGACCTGGGGTTCATAATTGAACAATTTTCGTAGAATACTGTAGTTTTAAATCATTTTTGAAGTTTTCCCGATATATGTATAGACCCAATGACCCCGAGATGGGGTCATGTGCACACGGGGTCATGATTCGAACTGTCTTGGTAGAGGTCGGCTAGACAATGCTTTATGCCTAGTATCTCTGTCTCTTCCGGTGTTTGAGAAGAAGATTATTTAAGGTTTTCCTCTTTCCGTTCGGCATGGAATGGAATTTTTTATTGACGTGTCCACAACATTTTCCTATGATTTAATCTGGTGACCTAGTTTTTGACCGCACATGTTCCAGTTTCCTACCCGACCTAGAATTTATCAAGACAAATATCCATGATGATTGGGTGCAGAATGCAGCCTCTATTGCGTGCACAAGGTTTGATCTATGAGCTGGCCTCGTCACCTAGATTTTGGCTCCGAACGGCCCAATTACAATCCAAAACTGAAGTTGTTAATACCCCTAAAACACCGCACTGACACAGTACATCAAATTTATGTCACATTGAATGCTTTGATTATTGCCCCATGCACAACTAAGCGTGGTAGCTGTCACATCTGTGAAGTATCATTTAATTCTGACCAAGGGTTTCGGAGATTAAGAGGGCACAATATCTAGTTATCTCGAGTCCCTGTGACCTTGACGTAGATACTTGAAACATGTATAATGCACAAATAAACATTCAGTAAAATATCATTTAATACTGACCGGGGGTTTTGGAGATTAAGAACGCACAATATTTTTGAGAGATTTGAAGATGTAGCGTTAGACAGAAAACCTGGTCTCAGTATACCCCTCCCTTACACTTTGTGTTAAGGGTTATATCTAGAGTTATTCAAGACAGACATTCTGATCAAGTTTCATTATGATTGAATGAAAACTGCAGCTTCTATTAAGTGCAAAATGTTTTTCTATGATCTGACCTGATGACTTTGGAGTTTAAGCCTAACGTGACCCAATTTCGAACTAGACCTGCAGTTCACAAAGGCAAGCATTTTGAACAATATTCATGAAGAGTTGCAGCCTGTGTTTCACGAAACAGCATTTTCTTTGATCTGACCTGGTGACCTAGTGTTTGACCAAACTTGGTCTAGTTTAATTCCAAGCCTAGAGCTCACAAAGACAAGCATTTTGACCGAGTTTACTGATGATAGGGTAAAAATACACTCTATGTCAAAATGATAAAACATATTATTTTTATGAAAATATTCAAGCAGCGTAGTATACGTCAAATCAAGTTGAACTTTTTGAAAACTATTGACCGTTTAATCACACACTAACTATTTGAAATAAGCTGTGTTTGTCTCTTTAAAGCATACTTTTCATGTTAAGCTATGTTGAAAGTTAGTATTTTGATTTGGGGGGTCCAACCACTGTAGCAATTTAATAGAATGTATTCTTATATCAATTGAATGACCAATGCATCTGATATTATGATAAATATGTGTGAAATTTTAACACAGCTACATGATACATTTTAACATGTGCGTCAAATCAGATCAGAACTAAACGAAGCGATGTAAGATTTGCAATCCTGTAGTTGCAAATCAATGACGTCAATCAAAATTAAATTCATTGTACATGTATAGCAAATCATTTTAAGTTATATACATTATATTCATTAACTCATCCCAATCGAGTAATCTTGTAAAGTAATAAGTTAACATATCTAAGTTTCTTTTCTCGGAATCATACTGTAAACAGTTTTAAATATATTTTCTGGATTTTTGTCTTCATAATCGTATACTAAATCTGTCATTTTGGAGAAAACTTGTGATACCTGACAACAGTAACTAGGGAGCGGATTTTATCAGCAATACTCTGAAAGGTGAATTTCAATTATCACATTGAATGAACATGTTTCAATAGGGTCATCGGCGCAATCAGAACAATATCTTTGGAGATCACAAAGTACTTTAGAAGAATAGTATATAGTAAAGATTTTACTCAAAAGAAAGGAGAGATGTAATGATCTATATTTCCAATCATAAATAAAGCCAAGCTTATATCTCCGCCTCCACTAGATGCAGAAAAGTATAGTATTGTATGTATGTAGTGTGATTGTAGTTACAGTTCGGTGCTCTATGAGTAAACGTGATTATATCTCACTAAATATAGATGTAACCACTAGGTGTTGTTTTATCCATCCTTCATCAGATACGTTCAGTACAACGGCCCATAAAATTATGGCAACTTGCCTGGGATAAAAGTGAACTGTTTTTACTTTTGTGTCTGGATTAAATAAATAAACCTTTAATTGCCACTTCCTTGAACACGAAACGGGCTTATTTCTGAAAACCACATTGTTACTATGAACTCCCCATTATACAATTTCTATAAAATAAATCTTGTCTGGATCTGAAATGCACTCTAGGCATCTGTAAGCCATTACTAAAATAGTCCAAAGCATATTTAGGCGGATTTACTAAAAACATTTGTGTTAATTATTTGATAATGTGATCGATGACTTGTCAGGAGAAAATTGTAAATGACAGTATACAAAGAGTATCTTGTGAACGTAAGCACAGGTGGACAACACAAGTGTTTCTTCATCAATCCTACCTCAACCAAATGCTCTCGTATGATACGCCAAACATCCCGCATAAGTACTTTCCTATAAGATATTTCAATGTCACATTCAGTAGTTAGCGTCTTGTATATAGATAGCGTTATACAAAAAGGACCACAAGCATTTAAACAATGCCTGACTGTAAACTTTTTATATATATATAGTTAGCTATAAAACGAAGTGCACAAAAAGAAGTACGATGCACTACAATACGAAGGGTGATCCAAAATTAACCGAACTCTTCACGACATAGATTGCCATAGCAAGACAACAGTTACACAATGTCATGATCAGCTTCTATTGGACCATCCTTGAACATTTTATTCAATTTGAAAAAAAAATCATTCAAGATACATACAAAAGCAGCGGACATGTAACAGCAAGGCGGTGAACGTCAACGAACTCAAAATGACGTGTGCTGGTATTGTGTTCGGTAAACTACTATCTTGTTATTTATTACGCCGCAAGGGATCTACCTGGTGTAAATACTTTTGCACTGTCAATTTTGATATTATGTTCTAAAAACAAGTTACAAAATGTACATACTATTTCTGTTAGCCACTTCGCAAACTTCAGTATTATTCCTGTTTGTGGAAAACATGCAAGTAAAAATAAATGGTATTAGTACAAAATAAATTAATGGTTATTCGAAAGTCTTCATTGAAATAACTGGGTACTGCTGTTTAATGTATTTTGATTCTATATCTTTCAAAACTCTCTTTTAAAGAAAATAAAACGGAAGTAAAAAGTTGAGATACTAAATCTGATTTAAGAAAATAAGCGGGATTTCAGGAGAGAGTCTTAATATAAACCTGTTGTTGGAAGGTGCAATTCAAACACACGTTTTACCAATAATATGTAGATGAAAGATCACACACAAATACATATGGATTATTTTCAATTTCTTCAAAAACAGTTCGAGTATTGTGATATCCTATTCAATTCAATGTAAAATAATGCATCCAACATATTTTACAGATTTTTATAATTTGTCGTATCTCAAACGAACACTTCGGTGAAAAGCTATAACAATGAAGTAACACATGTCCCTCCCCCTCCCATTCAGCTCCGATTTAATATAGCGTTTTACAAAAAGGACCACAAGCATGTAAACAATGCGTGACTGTCAAACTTTTGATATATAGTTCGCTATGAAACGAAGTGCACAAATAGAAGTACGATGCACTATAATTAGAGTGGTGATCCAAAATTAACCGAACTCTTGTTACTACGACATAGATTGCCTTAAAGACAACAGTTAAACAATTTCATGATCAGCTTCTATTGGACCATCCTTGAGCATTTCATTCAATTTTAAAAAAAGAATCATTCAAGATACATACAAAAGCAGCAGACATGTAACAGCAAGGCGGTGAGCGTCAACAAACTCAAAATAACGTTTGCTTGGGTTGTGTTCAGTAAACTACTATCTTGTTACTTATTACGACGCAAGGGATCTACCTGGTGTAAATACTTTTGCACTGTAAATTTTGATATTATTGTCTAACAACAAGTTACAAAATGTACATACCACTTTGACGCATACGTAGCCGTTCTTGATCTGAAAACATGCAAGTAAAAAATAAGTGGTATTAAAATAAGTGCAAAATAAATTAATGGTATTCGAAGGGCTTCATTGAAAAAAACGAGTTATGCTTTTTCATGTCTTTTCACTCCTTATCTTTCAGAAGTCTATTTAAAAAAAAAATTAAGCAAAAAGTTGAGATATTAAATCTGATTTAAAAAAGTAGCGGGATTTCAGGAGAGAGTCTTAATATAAATATGCTGTTGGAAGGTGCAATTCAAACACACGCTTTACCAATAATATGTAGATAAAAGATCACACACACAAAAATATGGATTATTTTCTCCTCAAACAGTTCGAGTATTGTGATATCCTACTCAATTCACTGTGAAATAATACATCGAACAGATTTTACAGATTTTTTATAATTTGTAGTATATTCACCAATGCAGCACTTCGGTGAAAAACGCTTTGCAGTTATGCATATTTATTCCCCAGTGGATATTCTTATTCATCTTTAAGTTAACTTGATTGACCTGCGCTGTCACAAGGAAGTGGCATATGCCTCCATACCCACAAAATGTCAGCTTTGATTGAAAATGGCTTTTTATCTTTCATACAGACATTGTGTAAACGAACGTTTTGACTTTCCATCAAATTAACTAGACCAACAAGAGCTGTCAC
>JAUMHA010265701.1:0-15092 GCA_032359765.1 Saxidomus gigantea | reverse complement strand
TTTCTTAGTCAACAGCAAGTCTCACTCCTTTGCGAATGAAAAACTCTTTTCTACTGGCAGGACTTTAGCTACTCGTACATATTGTGCCCTCGATCCCATTCTGTAGTAACATCAAAAGGAATCGGTCAGACCGGACTTTGACGAACGTTCGCACGAGGTCAGTCCAATTAGCACGTGTTGGCCTCTAAATACCATTTCCATTGTTCTGTTTGAATCATATTTAATCGCATTTATACATACATCAAACATACTAAGTATACTTGGCAATATACAAAAAAAGATCGGGCAAAAAGGTGTTACAACGTTATCGAGGGCTCTGATCCACAATGCCCAACTACACTGGCAAGACTATGTGGCGATAACTAACATGTTAACGTGTGTGGCAATTGTAGTTGTTCTTAAAACTTGACAACGTTCACTCGGTATTTGGCGTCTTGTTTGAGTTGTGACAGTGCTGTTTCTAACAAGTGTCAGGGACCATCCATTTGCGGTTTTCGATCTTTAGTAGCCTTTGAATGGTTTGGCTTTCGCGAATCTCTTATATGCAGTAGATTTAAATGACATTCTTATACACGATATTTTTTAATTCGGATTTTTATTGACGATTCCATCTGCCTTCCTATTTAAATCTTTGAAAAGTTTTGCTGTGACGTCTTACAAATTGCAGACTTACAAATTGTTCTTCTCACCTGGCTCTAGGCCAAGGTCTGTGATCTCCAATAGATTGGGATGGACTCTGTCGAAGCTCGTTCTGCCTAGAGGAATATTAAAGATCCAACGTCAACTTGATGTCGCCTTGATGATTGTATAAAACATTGTGGGAATGATGTACCAACGGCCTGGTACATCCGACTTTAGCTTTCCATCCCCGCCCCCCTCCCCCGATTTTTATCATGTATTCCAAACATCTATTGTAAGCATCTTTCCTGGAGATGCAAGGTCCCAGTACTCTCTATTTACTAATAGCCTGAGATAGTTTTATGTATTAATATCTAAACGCCGGTGGGATGTCTGAAAATAGGCTTCTCCCGAGACACTTGAAGTGTAGCCTGAGGCCGCGAGGTGCTCAGTTTTCGGGAGTGTCTGTCCATAGAGAGGTTAAGTACTGGCGGAGAAGACTTGCAAATTTAGCTCCCTTTTTACACAAACAGCACGCTATACTGAATGCATCGCATAATCCAACATAGTTTTTTGCGTTTTAAGTGGTCTTACGAAAACTATTTAATGTTGTATAACTATATTAATCGCGACACGTTAATACTGCATATATTATGAATGAAATCAAAACATGTAGATAATCTTGCTAGGTCCGTGGTTTAAAGAATAGCTGATTCGAAATCACTTGATTGAGAGTTCCTGGTAAAGTACCGGCCTATGAAAATCACCGAAATACGGTTGAAATGAGCAAACAACAAACAAATATATTGAGGGTCATGGCTTCGAGCTCCGCTACCGAGCATTTCTCTATATGTGAGAAAGTTGGCAGTTTCTTACGGAGGATGTTAGGTAAACTGTCCGATTGTAAAAGTTAACACGGGCGTAAAACTCATTCACCAGCAACGATTTTTGCTAGATACCACAAGAAAAAATCATTTAAGTTTATAAGACAAGAGTACATCAGAACTTTGCTACGGTGGCTCTGTATACGTGCGATATTTTGTTTTCCTTTGAATTCTCCTGTGAAATAATAACATTATCTTTATAACTTCATAAATCTATTAATATTTACTAATCTGTCAGAATCGTTTCATCATAATAGCGGAAATAAAAGTTCTTATTTTTTTTATCTTCTGAATTATGTGCAAAAAAAATCGTTCCATTCACATCTGCGATGATATTTCGCATGCGGCCACACGGGAGTTGATCGGGCATACATGCAACCGCCCTGTTGCCATCTGCCAGTTATTCGTTAGATAATGTTACATTGCGTGCATACATTTGATAAAGTCGTATAATTTGATTAGAAATTGTGTTATATATCTTTAAAAAGAACCCAATGCCTTTGAATTTCGCAGTAACATATCAACAAAGTGTTTATCATATAGAATAAATCACCACGCCCTGTAAAACATGAATATTTCATTCAATTATCTATAATTGTTCTCAAAGAGAATGCATACGTTACTGTTTATCAGACTTCCTTAGAGAATTATTTCAGAACATATCAATGAAAAAATAATTTAAGGAACCTTAAGTAAATAAGAATCTGAAGGAAGTATTTCGTGCATGATTTACAAACATAATTCATCTACAAACAATGAATGTTATTCACAGATAACTTCCAGATAATATCAATCAAATGTAAAATGGAGACAGAAATGTAAAAACATCTTTGGACATTAAATATAACTTAGAAACACAAAGATAAGCTAACTTTGCCGCCAGTCATACTACAATCCTTTCTCACAGAACTTTGCAGTAATCCAATTAAACTTCATTAAAGTGATATTAAACTTTTAAAGCAAAACCTTAATCTAACCACAAATTACATATAAAAGTTACACTACTGTTCATATAGAGACCATCACATTTTTAAGAAAGACAGGATTACTGTATCAAATGTTTCACTGGTTACAAGTATGTTAAGAGCATTATACTTATTGAAAATTCTGTAAAACCATGAAAATCAGATTTGACTGTCCTAGTAAAAAAATATTAAAATCCATCTAATTTAATTGTTATGTGTATTTTCATTCGTCCCCGTCTATAGAGGTAAGTCAGTATAACTGATTTCTTACGTCGTGACAGATCATGTTGTATGGTGATCTTAAAGAGCAGCGTAATTATATCAGACTCAACTTTACATAATTACAGTTACTTGCAGTTTTAACTACAAACTGAGAGCACTTACATGAGACCTGAAAAATTGTTACCAAGACAGTAACCAATAATGTCAACGCTTACTGGCATTTAAATCTTTAAGTAGATCTACATGTATTGTGAGAAAAGTCTTTGAAGTATTTATTACATATCAAATACGTTTTTAATTATGTCTCAGTTTCCGAACTTTTTTGTGACTTTGGACACTCAACAACTCTGTCACAAATTTGAGTTTTCTCAAGAAGTTCAAGGCAAATATCTAAAGTCTTTCTCACTGTATCTCCACGGCCGACTAAACATAAATTCATCAAAGTTATGCCGTACGTGCTCTGTACTTAATGACAACAGAAAAGCTAACAGGATCTAGATAATCTACTAAACACAATTTATAATCAGTCTGTGTAGTTTTTGGCACATGAATCCTGTTACAGCCTTCTTATGCTCCGAATGTCACGTTGTCTCTGTGGCACGGGACAAAACATCTTGATATAATTGTGTTACCAGAAAAAGATATTGTACCATTATCTGAGCTCGTCCGCGTGCAATCAACATAAATCTCGACCAAGTGTTAAACTTCTGTCCAAACTAGTTTATATCAAAGAAATATGAACGAACCACAAGGATGTGGGAGAACCTATACTGGTTACGGTCTTGTTTTCGGACGTTTTGAGCACATATTTCTCTACTACTCGCAATCGAGTAGTCAAATCTTTATGAAATTTCACCTCAACTTACTTCAATTCCTCGTGTTATTGAAGAATTGTTTATGTTTTCTTCTTAAAATAGATTTAGTTACAAATGAGGCCCCGACAATGAGGTCACAAAGGGAGGTAATTTTACTATCATTAATTTCAGAAAGAGTTATCTGCTTGTTTTCTCCTCTTTATCCATTGTTTTATATTTTTTACTAAATAGTAAAACAGCAGGTTTTCTGTAATTTGCCGAACATAAATTGACATCCTGGGTTCAACTGCTTCCAAAAGCCAATACTGTGATGTCAGTGTTGATGAAAGAACGAAAAATATAAAACATACATGTTTTGATGGACCGATAGTTTCTCTCATTTTGTAAGGTAAATTAATAAGAAGGCAAACAAATAAGTCACATTTTATTCACTTTACTGTTGGATACAACAGGAATATGGCAACTTAATTTGTTTGGAATGTTTTGACAAATACCATGTTTGACATTGAAAATATAAAAATTTCTAGATCAATGTCCATAGCTTGCCACAACACAATTTACTCAGTATGCAAGATGTCAACTCAAACTAAACCCGCACAGACACCAGCGATCATGTTGTTACCATCATTTCATATCTTTCTGTAGTAAAGGTTTTTGTCGGAATCTATCTTGTTTTTGACAGTTTAGAATAACTCGCTTATTGCAAAACGTCAGTGAAATTGTAAGGTACCGTTCCAGGTCATAAAGCTTCCCATAACGCCAAATCATAAACACGAGGTTGATGATATTCCTCAATCACTAACTTTCAGAGGAAACAAGTGTAACACTCTCCAAGATTGTCATTACTAACCCAAGATCTCAAATATGACAGGCAAGTTACAGACTTCGTCCTTGTCATATTTTCACGTTGTCTAAATACATCACCAAGCTTGACAGAGTCATCCAAAACATTTGTTTTTTCTGAAATTATTTCAAAACCAGAAGGTAGTTTAAAATATGTCATTTATTCTATTTTTAGATCTTGTCGCCATTATGTGCAGTAAAATGGAAAACAACTTGATAAAATGAGGACACTTACGACACAGGTCTCTCAAATTTAGAGCACTATTGGCGACATATAGAAGAGGACCTGCAAGTGTGACAAAACGGTTAGAAATACGAAGACATCAGATTAGCTTTAAGACGTACTTTGATCTTCTTTAAGACAAGAACTCTATCCCATTGTATAACTTTTGGCACTATCCTACACTGAAGTCTCTTTCTTAATTCAGCAATGAGGTATCCTGGTGCACATCCTATTGTCCAAGTCCCAGAGATATTTGAGAAATTAGCAAAGTTTATGCCGTTTGAAATCTCTCTTGGTAGTTTAGGAAAAGAAACTACAGAAGGCATATCTTCTCCAGACAATCTCTCCTATGAAATAGTTAACGTTCTGCTTTTTTCAAGTTTGTGGCGAATTCCGTGTAAAACTGTCCAAAAACCGTTGCATTTTGCCGACTTCAGGTTCTGGAATTAAATGTGATAAGTATATAAGATGTTTGTCTTTTTATAACATATTTGTATACATTGTTAATAAAGAGAAAATGTTCAAAACTAAATATCTTTGTTTAAGTTATATATTCACCCAATCCACATGTCTTGTAGGAAAGCTAGCCATGACAACTGCACAAATAGAATACTTAAAAACATGATTATAGATAAAAAAATAACGACCGTTCAAATGGGTTTTTATGTTACCATATATTATAATGAAAAACGATATTATCGATCCAGTAATGTATACGAATTCGTCTTCAAATTCTGTACCATGTGCCATTAATATGAAACAACGGTTTCTTATGTATGAAATCAAGTTTTTATTTTACGAGCTCTGAGTCCTGGAAATGCTGATGAACAAAATATAACAAAACAAAATTGCAGACATTTTACTGAAGTACAGGTCCATACATTTCAAATGATATTGTGTACAATTTAAACTCGGCTTTGTCTTGTAGCAGTGACTTACTTTGGCTTATTGCATTTACATGAGTATCTTAAGTCTGCGTATACCTTATAAATCTCAAGCAAACATCAGAATAAGGTAATATTGCACAGCACAGAAGTTATGTAGGTACCTGAGGAAGTAGACGCTGATCTTTGAGCTTCTGTGGTTATAGACTGTGGTTGTGTACTGTTTGTTTCATCTGTAGGACCGTCTTCACTTTGTATTGACGCCATTACTGTAATAATAAATGCAACGTCACTGTAAGGGAACATTACAGAACGAGCATACATGACGTAAATAAGCTTAATTTATAACACATATTTCAAATTTCATGCACATGAAAAGAATAAGCATGACGCTTCGCTAAAAGCTTCAGCAGAATATTATGGTATGTATAAACAATCCACTGAATCAATGAAATTAAATCCTAGATATGCTGCAAAAAGAAAAAATTCCATCACATACAATTTGCTATATCATTGTCTGAAAGTAGTTATCAAATCGAGAAAAATGTCTGATCTTCTATTGACTTATCTTCCAACTTTACAAACTGAACGGATATCTCAGCTATGCAACAGACAAGTGGGGCATGTTGACTTGCAATAATGACGGACAAGATATTAAGAAAAAACTCCTGGGAGAAAGATAAACTTTCTTTTAAACTAACCGCGGGACTTCGCGTGCCAATTAAGTGTAGAATTGTTTTTTTTATCAAGTGTCATTAAAATTCTGTCTGGAATTTTTCTGGTTATAGTGGGTGCTTTTTCATAAGTAGACGGCTACTTTTATTCTAAACACATGTAGCAATGTACTTGACACACCGTTTTACATGCGACCATACATAAAAACATGACACTATTCTTCTACAAAATCGAGAAAGTATTTAATACTCAATTGGCAAATACTGCATCATTTGTGTCTATTCCTGATTTTGGGACCCTTGCGTCAAATAAACATGAGACTGGCAATATTGAGAACATACAAGTAACTGTCGTTTTTTCACATTGTAGCCATAGCTACGCTTAAAATCACATTAGCATTGTACGAAGACTGTTAAATAGTCAAAGTCAGACTTTAGTTAATACATTCAGATTTCTGCTTTGATGTCAATAAACGGATTGTCGATAGGCAATCCGAAAGAGAGAAAAATATTCCGATTTCTTCTACGCCTATTATGCCATTCTCTGTCGTTTTCCCTCAAACATATTTCCCCTGAGTGTCTAGACTTACCTGTGAGTGCTGACAAAAGTATTTGCCCGTCGTCCTGTACGGTTTCTTGTATCACTTTGGCTATCTAAAATATATACAGATACACGATATAAGCTAGCAATTTTACGTTCATGGAATATATTGTAAGCACAATGTATACCATTAATAATCAGTGCATTTACGCTCGTAAAAAGAAATCGGAACGTCGTACTGTTTTCTTTCACCTTTACATATTCGTTCGTAAATGGACAGTTTCTATTGTCAACCTGATGTATTGCTACGAAATACCAACAACGATACTGGACTATCGTCGCATGTAGCTCAAGAACCGGCAGTTCGAAGCTTTAACAAGCTGTAAAGCTAAGCATCGGATAAAGTTAGATTCTACATTCTACATATGTTATTATATTAGCAGTTTATTTTCATTTACATTTAACATCTTTAAGTTTTATTTTCTTTAATACAAATATTTGTTTTCAAAATTCTTTCAAAATGAAGGTATGCAATCCTTAAAATTAATCGACAGTAAGGTTAACGGCTGGTCGAAGTGTACGTCGTACAACCTAGGAAATCATAACAGGAACTTTCAGAAGTGGGCACTGTCAAAATGGAGAGCTTAACAAAACTAAACAGAATCAGGGTTAAATATCTTACACTCCAAATCCACGACTTTATTCCGCGATTTGAGTAAACTAGTTACGATTTTGAAAAGACTTCTTGTTGTCTGTTTGATCGATGCATGTCAGACATTTCCTTATGGGCGGCTGACCAAACGCCAAGGAAGTAACGAAACGCGATGAGGGACAGTATGATTTCACTTCAGTTCCCATTTCACCATTATTTGTGAAGCAGAAAACTAATAAGGCATGTACATTGTACTTTTGAAACCACTTGTTGTATTGTTGTTGTTTTTTTATAATCTGACTAAATAAACCTATTCCATGGAGGTATAGTAAGATGACACACTTTACCTTACTCTATCAAAATTGGAAATATGAATGTCTGGGGAACAGCTTACCTGTGATTCTAAATGGCGTCTGTAAACTTTGATGTAAAGTGACGTGAGGAATTGGCATACTCTTGCAGCGCCTCCGTGAAATCTGACCTTTATATGACCTACAGTGCACGTGACGTCATGCGGTGGACGGTTTCTATGGGGATGATGATGTTGATGTTGTCTGGATCGTGAAGGTGAAGGTTGAGTATCTGCTCTCCACGTGAACAGAAATACATTGTTAATGATACAAACGATGTGCATTTCAAAACAAAAATGTGAACCTTAAAAGAGACTTTACTTTTGACCCCTTAACAAGCTGGTGGAGTGTGTTCCTAGTCTGTGAACTAAACACGAAATAAATACACTTCATTTTCCAAACAAAGCAACAGACATCGGAAAAAGTTTGATGAGATGTTAATTGCTTTAGTGCTAGCAGAGGACGGCGACAATTCAATATCGAAGAAGGGTGAAGAAAATTGGCAAATCACATTGTTACTATAGTCTGTAAACTTAATATACGTGCACGGGTCCGCAGGGATACATTAGGCCATGTTATGTCATGCCTGGGTTCATTAATATAATGTCTGCATTTTACTTGCTCTTAAATCAGTTCGGGTTCGATAAATATAAATGGGGAAATATTTATGTAGTTGTTTAACAGTCGGCATCAGTTATTTTCTTGAAGTTAAAAGGGAATAAAATCGTTACTTTCTGACCTTTGCAATAGATTCATATAGTCACGTGTATTCTAGTACTTTTAGAAAACAGACAGGAATACGGTGTTCTATCAAGGGTTTCCTCCGCGGTCTTCTTAAATAGGTAATGCCTATCAAAATATGTATATTCTGGAAATTTACCATGTCTGAAGTTATGTAGTCTGAACCGTAGGAAAGCGAGATGTTGTGTTGCGGTATTATATATGAAGGCCTTTATGTAGTTGTACTTTAGTCTTTTTTTAAATAGAGAATTAAAAACTTTTCTCGCTTGACAGGTTACGCGCCGACACATGTATAAAGGAGTGTTTGTAAGGCGTGCCAGTGTGTGTGCCTTTGAAATCAGTGCCTTTTGTATCAATGCACAGTGTCATTTTCCCCTTCGACTAAAATGTCAATTTCATGTAAAAGTATTTTTCATTTTTATGTACACATATGATTATCAGAGCATCACAAATGAGGTTTACTTGATAAATATTTAAACACTTCTCCAGACAAATGTAAATTATGACAAAAATGAAATGAAAATGGATAGGAAGACAATAAAATAAGTACGAAAGTATAAAATGTACCTATGCTATTGTCTTTTATTGACAAACATATGGCACCAAGATCAAATATGAATTCGCCCGTCTTGTTATATCCCAGCCTACAATACAGAACATCGTATAAAGCAGAACATATGGTCTATATCTATATTTGTATGGCTGTAAACAGTAAAATCTGAACTATAGAAAAGATCGAAATATTTAAGTGCTAAGTTCATTAAAACAACAAAACTTCATAAATTTTGTAATCACATTTAAGAATATTATGGTAAAATGTCTCAAGGATGGTGCAATATTACCCATGTCGATGAGGCCCCCGACTTGCGGTTAACATGATTATTTTCTTTTCTCTATTGCTAAACAAGTTCTTACAACTCGCTCTCGAGACTCCCTCTACATAGAATTAACCTCGACGAAACAACCAATATGGAATTGATTTGTCTTGCCTAAGAAAAATACCGCCATGGCACAAGCGGGGACCGAATCATGCACTCGGCTTCGGCGCTTCCACTGTGCTACGGTGTAGCTAACAGACATACCGTATAAAGAAACATTAGATACGTTTGTAATAGTTGGCTCTACTGCTGTCCTTAGAGTTACGATTTGCCTGTCGTTTCCAGTGGAAAGAACTGCTAGGGTGTATTTTACTTACACTCCGGGTCTCTGTATCAGATACTTCCCCTGCAGTCTTAGGGCTCCATTGTTGGCTATAAACAATCCACCAGAGTTTGATACCTTTGGCCAATGGACTTGGACAATCTTCATTCTGTAAAACACAAAGAAATTGTAATAAACATAAAACCGAAGGAAAATTAAGATTTCACGGGCACACTTTCTAGTTACGTTGGACATGTCTCAAGGCAACATGTGGAAATGACAATTTCAATTTGCTTTGTCAGTAAGATTGGATAGTCTTGAGTATATTACTTTTGTATTGAACTGTTTGTCGTTTTAGACCGGCATTTAAGATTGTATATTAGACATTACTTTTTGCTCGAGTGTTTTGTAAAACCTTGTAGATATTATATTACACATATTGAATTGCGACTTCTGCAGGATGATATGTGTTGCCAATAATGATAGGTTTATGTTGCTTGAAATAAACAGGAGAATAAATCATGTCAATGCTGTACAGGAATCGTTGTATCGGATTTAAAGCATGTTAACAATCCAAGTGTCCCTATTTAATTGCCTCCAAATTGATATACAATATCAACAGGCACATTTGTACAAAAACAATCGCTTGATGTAGAATGAAGAAAGATTTAACAGCTTCCGAAAGTTGTGCTTATTATCCCCCCACCTTGGCGGAGGGGAAACAGTAACGGGCTCCGTCCGTTTGTCTGTCCGTCCGTCACACTTTTGTCCGGAGCATAACTCCAAAAGTACTGAAGGGAATTACTTGAAACTTTAAGTGCAGTGCTCAAACACCATACCTCTATCTTGCCTAATTTTTTAACTACTCCCCTTTGTTACATTTTTTTTTCTTGTCCGGTGCATAACTCCCAAAGTACTAAAAGGAATTACTTGAAACTGAATACGGTGATAAAGTACAATGAAGGGACGTGCAGTGCCCAAGAACCATAACTCTATCTTGCCTATTTTTTAATTACTCCTCTTTGTTACATTTTCTTATTTTTTCTTGTCCGGTGCATAAATCCAAAAGTACTGAAGGGAATTACTTGAAACTTAATACAGTGATAGAGCACCATGATGGGAAGACATGCCCAAGAACCATAACTCTACCTTGTCTAATTATCCCCCGCCAAATACTAATATTTTGTTGCATGTGTAATTTATACATGAGTCCGCTGGCATTCAAAATCTAGTCAATGCATCTAGTTATATTACAATCATTAGTCAAACATTAAAACCCAAAACCAGTCTTTTCACTCCAAAGCATAGACCAACAGTATCACCCTTTAATGACAGAACATAAAACAGTTCAAGTCACCACTGGCACTAACAAAACATTCGAAAACTTCCGTCATGCAATAGTTAATATATATATATATGTTAAGTTGGTTCTAGTTATATTGCTCGTACGTTTATGATTTTATATTGTCAAATCAAAGCTACTGGAAGAAGTACAGAGAAAATCTCATGGGTTAAATATTCAAGACTGACCACATACATTTCTAGTTTGGCAGACATTTTTTTCTTCTTAATTAGCATATAAAACATCGCTGATCAACAACAAAAATATGAAATAAACCTGCTTCTCCTTATTACGTTGTAGGGTAAAGGAGTGGACAAACACTGGTAGATCATTCTCAAAGAATTTACCGTTGTTCGTGAAAGTTGTTTTAACTAGCAATTTTATACTGGTAGCGTGTATATAAAATCGAGAACAACCACATATGTTAAATAACATTCTGTTTCGTGATTCATTAAGGTTGACACGGACTAGCAATCTGGCGTTGTTTTATAGCAGGCTCCTCGAGCACGTTTTATTAGAGAAAATGATACACCTGCTTTTATTATACATGTACGTTGTCATGTTTCTTTGATGAAACGAATATCACTGCGGAACAGATCAACACTATTGATGAAAAAAGAAATATTTAGCCTTCTACGCATGATTGTTACAGGTGAAAATAGAAAGTCGATGAAAAAAAACCCGTTCATTATATTATTCTATATTTGAATGATATCAGAGATTCGAACGAATGACTTACTCTGTAAAACTGTAGTGGATCTTCCCTACTTGGCCGACCTGATCAGGAACCACGTGTTCTAATAACATATCCTGTAAATTCTCCATGATTTTCTGCAAAGAAAAGTAAGAAGATAGAGCTCCCATCTTTGCGATACAACCATGTTTTTATATTATGCAACATATGTCGCACAAACGTTTGATTTCCTAATTATACTGGGAAAACAATATTGTATAGATAGAACGGCAGTATTGTGTTGATAATGATTAAATCTGTTAATTTACATGCGACAGATTTACAACTGTAAAATTCATTATTCGTGAGAATATACAATGAACAATTTTAACGTGAAAATACTGACCAGTATATATTAGTAGTAAATATTCATACGGAATTCATATATCAACACTCAATCATTATTTAACCGTCACATGTATATACCATAACTTATGGACGCTGACTCAGTCAACGTATCTCATAAAATTTACATGACAAAGTTCAAAATCAAAGCTGTATTTAAATTTCTGATAAACTATCACACACCCTCTGACACATATTTACATCACATATACAACACTCACCAGTATCTTCTATCCTGTATTTCACACAGCTTCTACTGATCTACTAATTACAAAGCGTGTAATAAATGTACAAATATCATTTCTGTGTGTTTGAGTATGTTTCACAGATTGATCAATACATAAACTAGTTCTGACTTCAGTTTTCCATTTCTCACTGATCAGGGGCTATCGATTATTGTATCTTCCGCGTCTACTCGCGGTCTGCGATGCTATCCATTTATCCCATAACATTGTGCCGCGTTCAATAAATCATATACGGGACACTTCGGACAATTAGTGAACCATAAATACTAGTATTGAGTTAATTCGGTAGTATAAATGATGTTGATGAAAGACAAAGTCTGGGACGGTCTCCTGTTTTTATCATATTTACCGAGCCTGGTTAGTGAATTTACCGTATAATTTCCGCCTAGATTTCCTTAAAATGTCAAGTGCAACACTAAAAAGCATGTTTCATTTAGACTCGACTGTTTTCAACCTAAATCTACTTCTTTCATTTTTTTGTAGCCAAGTCGGGATCAGCCGGTCCTCTTTGACCGGCAAAACAGAAAGAGCATTCGGACAAAATACTAAGAAATCGGCTTTTTGCATAGTTTGATTCAGTATTTTCGAATATTTCGACTCAAAATGTTAAGATTCAGCTTCCTTTGTCGAAAATATCTAAAATTACAGCGTCTTGAATACCATACATACCCTATAACATATGACGTCACATAACTATACTTTGACGTCCGCAGACATTCTTCAACTTACCTGGGCAGTAACTTAACTTGTAATTATATCATAAATAGTTGACGACAAAGCTCTAGATCTTTATTTTTTCCATACATATCATATTTGTTGAATATTTTCATGTCAGCTTTCCACGTTATGCTTTCTTTCGTAAAGAAACACTCAAATGAGATTTAAAACTTGAAAAGAACTCTGGAATCACTGTTGTCATGGCAATGGTCCTTTATAATTGAAACTAGAGCGATGTTATCCGTGCAGTAAATTCTATGTATAGTGGCTTTCAGTTTTTAACATTGAATTTGCATTTAAAGAAGTTTTCAAAAAGTCATTTTGATGTTTTTATCAATTGTGGTTGATTAAACGTAATGTCCGAAGACACTTTTCCCCTTAATGATCCAAACACTTTTGTATCAAAAGTTACTGACATACCGCATGAACTATAAACAAAACCAAATTGACACCACAACCTATTAATCTTCAGCTTGTTTTTGCACTTTTTTAATTCTTTTACAAAGCTGGCGTATACTACAATATCTGATGGAATGCTTTTATCAAAATAATTGAAAGTCGTTCACTTCTTTCAGCCTACCCGGTAACAACTCTCAAAACTTCTTTTAAAGCACACCTTCCAAATAGAACTAACATAAAACACGCATTCTTCTTAACAGGAGGGTTGCAAGGTTATGCGTGTCCCCTGCCGCCAGACAAGGGCTGCCATAATAGTGATTAATGAGGATATTATCTAACAAAATTCAATAATATTCATAAATGAAAGTAAGCAAGCGACAGCTACTGGTTCTTGGACAGTGCATTTCCTCTCACGATTTCGGAATTTATTTGAGTCCTTATAATTACTATTTAAGATATGACTGTAACATAAATCATATAGAGAGACAAGTAATTAATGAATTTAATTGTGCTTGTGGCTCCTGTAAACGTGATGTTCGTCTTCAGTTGGGACAGAGATGCTGGTTGGAACAGGACTTTATATGCTGGAATAGCAATCAAAACTAGTACACACGACATCCCCTACTGGTTTTAAGCCTCGCAACCATCTAGTAAACTTCATCAATATTCTATTAAGGTGTAAAAAGCAACCAACATTTCATTAACTAAAAATCATCTGCGAGGAGGATCCAACCATTCGGCATATCTGAAGTTCACTGGAGCCGACTGCATTCAGCAACATCGTGGTCGATTAAAGGTGTGCGTTCAATACCGACCCAAATTCTTGGATCAGCTTTTAATACTAGTAAGACCAGACCATGACTTTTGTGATTAGCAAGTTTTATTTTCTGATCAAGGCTTAATACAGGCAAAAGGTCCTCACAGTCCCCCATCTTGTAATCTCACCTCCAATAATGGAGAACAACGCGGTTGTGCACAACGTTCTTTAGTATTGATTTGAGTTTTTGCAGGAACAAAATGTATGTGGCATTTTTACTATTTCTGTTACACAAGTTGTGTCTGACGAAAAAAAACGTGTATACTTTACATATCGCACTCGGTCTTCTTGCGAAGTTTAATCAACTAATACCCTGGTCATATTCACGCTATGAGCTTTGTACGAGTAGGGTTTCAGCATCGCGCAGAGTCCGAACGGACATCGTATCGTATGGATTTTTTTTGAACGCGAAGAGGACTCGGGAACTCGATGACAATGTTTCACTGAGCTCCCGAATTCTCGTCGAGCTCGTAGAAATTTTGAAAGTCGGGCACAGCTCGCAAGGGTAGAGCTCGTACGGGCATCACACGATTTCCGTGCGGATTTGGAACACCGCAAGCCCGTAAGACCTTGCCGGTGCTCGCGCGTCTATCGCAGGGGGGTCACACGGTCAACGTACGATACTACGGACACCGAGTGGGAAACTTGCGATGTACGCACGCGGCCCGCATGGCGTTACGTTCACCGTACAGGCTCCGTACATTTTTTGACGATTCTAGCTATAAAATGAAAAAAAATCGGTTTATTGTTGTCGTACTGACACCGTACTTGCACTGTAGGAACACACGTGCATCGAACGAGGTACGTCCGAACTCCTTCAAAGCTTCGCACGCTTTGTCTGCAGTGTCCGTACGGATATCCTACAATTGCATCCTCCAAAATATCGTACGGGGCCCGTCGGCATGTCACCAGAAGCTACGATTGTACGGATTTTAAAAGTTG